>MBFL02000268.1:0-50773 GCA_001696595.2 Aspergillus hancockii
GACGGGGTGATGAGGAGTTCCTCACATTGTGCGAGAAGGGTCGATAGCGGCGGGGGATTCTTGAGGATCGGACCAGCATCGAGGACGATGGTGTGCACACCCTTTGGCGGGGGGGTTGTGTTCGCCATTTTTGCAACTCGGTATGTTTGTTCTTCTCCGAGCGACCGTGGAAATGGGCACGTGCAGATAAGGTCTGTAGGACGTAGTGGACGGTAATGGTGTTGCCAGTGTGGATGAATTGTTTGATTTCGCCGGATTTTTAGCTGGTCTGTGCGTTATCCTTATCTTAGCGCTGGCTTATCAGTGGTCGATATCATGTGGGACCTTTGGGACGGTCACGGGTACGGGTACAGTACTCCGTGTGCGCCTGATAAAAGTGGTATCCACCACATTGCTAAAGATCAGATGCCTGCTCACAACGGTGGTGTACAAGTGTACAGGTCTACCGAGGTCGAAGCACACATGCATATTCACTATCAAAATGAAGAATGTCTTTCGGAGATTATGTAACTCATGCATCTCTGAAACATGGATCATTTTGCCACCGCACCACTGTGACATGACAGGTCACGAGGTGGATGTACTCATACTGCACGCAACAAAGAAACGCATGGCATAGGCAAGTCAAGCAATGAAGAAGGTCCTGTCACGTTATATACTCTGTAAACTATTCTAATTAGTTAAACTTAGAACACGTCTCGGCATTCCCGCCGTTGAGCCCCTTTCAACAGCACCAGGAAACAAGCGCCGCTAGAGGGCAGCTTTAGATGATGAATCGACAAGATAAAAGGACGATCGGAATTAATTACGGGGATGCGTACACTAGAACTTGAGTCAACCATCCGATCGATCGATCGTGATCCACTCCGTACATAGCCATTGAGCCTATCGATCTAGACATATAATTGATCAGTGACGACAGGTTCAATCGACAGGTAGAGAAGGATTCTGTAGCTTACATCTGGCTTGAAGACATAGTTACTAGTACATAGGCGATATTGCGTATGTCACCAGAGCAATCTTCGCTGCTATGATTCAATTGATTGGTTGCTTCACCGTCATAATTGGCGTCGACTATTGGATTGAATGTTATAATCTAACTCCATAGATATACTTCCATTTACCCAGCTTACTGCAAACCAAGCCAACAACAAACAACTCAAGGTTATCTCTCGCTAATTAGAGTATTTCTGAAGTTTGCATGCGGGATAAATTGGAAGGACTTAGCGAATCCTGCCGATACGCCCTTTTTTACCTTTTACCTTTTTCTTACTTTGGCAAGATGTTCACCACGTTCTGCTACTAGACTAGTAGTCTAATGTTGGTCTCACTTCCCCTGCAAATCAACCCGTACCTATCGGTGATCAAGGCTTGGCCCACCGAATCTAGCCGGTGTCATGCCATATAATGCTTTCTTTCAAAGTTGCTAATTGTACTTGCCGAGTCTCCAAACATGGTCTCTCGCCTTGTCATTGGCCCTGTTCCATAGCGGAGCTCCATCACTTGGAGCCCCGTGGTACTCTGCAGCAATCCGTTCGGCTTTGCTCCGTCCTGCACTTTACATTATATTTTCGTGAAACCAATGTGAACACGTTAGTGGTCTGCGGTTCGGGATTGCCGCGTCGTCCAACCGGTACAGAGTCAAAAACCGAGCTATGGAGCTCAGCAAGTACGGCCCAGTTTGTCTCTGTTCATGAGTTATATCTGGTCCCCGACGGGGCAAAGAGCCAAAGAGTACCATGGTCATCCTGATGAGATCGATTGTCCTAGAGCTTCATGGTACGAGAGAAAGGGACGTAAGTTTAACTCGAACAGCTAGATGGCGCTGTAATGGGCTATGGCCAAGGGTTGTTGGAGGATAATTGTTCGCTGTTTCGCTTGAAGTGCTGATCATATCACTCTGCAGGTGTATCTTCTTTGATTGTTTGTGACGATAAGAAACCCCGAGATGACTGGGGGATAGTCAGCTACATGATCCCGAAGTCAGGCCATTACTGGATCAAATTTCTTCTTGTGGTGCTCCATTGTCTTACGTACATCCATGTCGTCGCGCTAAATTCCCTCGACCATGGCCGATGATGGCACTTTAGCACAAGAAGGAGAAAACTCTTTAGCGAACAAAGAGAAATTCCCCATAAATTACCCACATCTCTGTGATGGATTAGGTCTCCCAATAACTATATTCCAGAGAACCAGCCTAGATATTGTTGCTCGGTGTTGCGGAGTAGGAATCAGAGCTCCGGATACAAGAAAACAAAGAAAAAGTAAAAACGGAAAATAGAAGTGACAACGTGCAGATTTCTCAGCTGCTTAGCTAAGAAGGGCTTGGTTTGATCTATATTAACTCATAATATACCATAATGTCCATGGTAAAAAAGAAATTTAGCACAGGCATTGTATCTATCAATTTAGGAATAGATATATAAATAGTTACTCTAGGCAACTAGATTGCACATACCCATGCATATGTAGGTATGTGTCATATCCATTTGATTACACAATGTTGTACTTTTTAAGAGCCTTTGATATTCTTCGAAAGACTTGGTGCCCTAATACCCATCCATACCCCCTTAGGGCAGACACCTGACGAACTCATCCTATCAGGAATCCAACGAAGACATATTCAGAGTAGTAGCAGCCCAATTATCTGTTGACAACGCTGATTCAGCACTCTTAACTACCTTTTACGTCATTGGTAGCTGCTAAACTCTTTGGCGTCGATTCTAATACTGCTAAGAGGATGTTTCGTAGTGTATTATATGTTGGCCTGGGCCAGAGAGAGATGTGCCCAGGGTAAGTTCAATAAACTCAATGCTCGCTGCTGACAGGGTCTGAGAGGCTCACCTGAGGGACAAGTCGCCGCCAATTACGCTGGTCTAATAGGCTGGTAGGGTTGACACTACTTCCATCTAACTCGAATTCTTGTGTCCGAAGATGTCAAATGGTAAGGAGGATAGGAGGAGCAGCGGCTTTCATGAAGAAAAGAGAAAGACAAACTCTACAATCGATAATTGAACATATAAAAAAAATTATGAGACGATAATAGCATTAAATTCTCTGAATTAGCATTGTTGTGGAGAATCTTGTGAGGTATCAACTTCGTTGACGCACACTCCACACTCACGGACCACATCAACCGTCTCAGGGTAATAAACCCACCAACGATACGATAATCGCATGGCAACTAACTCGAACTATCCGTGCATTGCATATGGAAGTCAAGATCCAGATGTATGGTACTTTGATCCCCCCTGCATGTGCGTTATTCAATGTGGCTATGTCACTTGCGGAAATGCATCCCCCAGAACCCGTAAAAGGGAAATTGACATATCGCATCCTCGAGAATCCTGTCGACCGAGTCCTTCTAAGATTCCCCTTTCTCACCGGATCTTCTTTGAAAAGTTGAAATATAACAATGGAAGCCTATTGAGCCCTTCTGGGTCAAAGGGGGTAGAAGAAGGATACCAACGGTGTATCCCTTGCTCGATAGCCCTAATATAGGCTCACCCTGACACCATGATCCTTTCACAAGAAGAGAGAAACGGTGATGTCAAGAAGGGTGACTATCTCACGTATACCACCGGAAAGGGATCAAAGTATGACAAAGGGGAAAAAAAAGAACCAAAAAAAAAAAAACTGCAGTTTCCCTAGGCTGTGCGCCGGGGAGACAAAGATCCCTGACAGCTCCGCATGCAGCCCCCTAGGGCAGGGATCCTGTTCGTCGCCACGATCTTCTGCGCACCCCCAGAGGAGGAACAGAGCTCACTGTATACATCGTAACAGGCTCTGTCAGATACGCTGCGTTAATGTATGAGCAGATTGGTATTCAATACAAAAGTATAACTGCACATAACCGTCAATGCATAGCATATCCATAAAAACAGACACTTCTGGAAGGTTTGGATACATCGCTGATCCCTTATCCACCCTTTTCCTGGCTGGATCGGGTCATTTTCTGGACTATTCGCTACTGTAACTGTCGATCATTCAAATCTATAATCGGGTTGGGTTGAGTAATCCCAAAGGGCTGGAACTCGCCGCTATCCTTCTGTCGCAGGGGCCATAGTCCTAGGCTCCACTCCGGCTCAAGCCTTGAAAAGCAAATAAGAGAAAATAAAAAAAACTCTATCTGTCGATATGACCATGTCAAACACGACTGCTGTGGCTTCTTTCTCTGATCAGCTTATTCGACCTCTCCCTTGCCTACTTTTTGGGTCTTCTACCCTTTGTGTCCATGAGACCTTAGCCCTACTCCCTGTCACTGTCTTAGCGTTAGCCCCGCAGATCTGGAGAACCTAATGAGACAAGGAAGATCTTCTTGGGCAAGGTGCTTTATCTGGGTCTATCCCTAATGATCCCTAGCCGTTTCTAGGTCTCCAATACGTTTATAACTCTTACCATCCCTCAGCTGCTTGCCCGTGGCCTTTCCCCTCTTGTGTATCACCAACTATTCTCGGTGTACATCAGGGTCATTGCGGCCTGTGCTATGTTGGACTGATATTGATTGTCACACAAACTGGCAGCCTCAGATATTTAAATCGAAATTCTAATCGCGACGGGGCTTTTTTCTGCAGAGATAAGGTTATACCTAGCAGACTTGATCGTTTCTTGATTGTCGCAAATGAGTGCCCAACATATCGTGCCGCCTCGGGGGGATGAGACGTCATACCTTTCCAGTGGAGGCAAAAGTGGAATGGCCATAAGCATATCATTTACAAGCCTCGCATCCATCTTTGTCCTCGCCCGAATCTATACACGCGCCGGTATCATGAAGCGCATGGAACCAAACGACTGGATGATTCTAATTGCTCTGGTGAGTCAACCCTGATACAGTCAACATTACTGGACACTAATACGGTAACGCAGACATTCTCATACGTCTTCATGGTCTTCTATATTGTAGAAGCACTGAATGGAATGGGTATGCACGGTGCAGACATCCCACCACCAATTCTCCTCAAGCAAATGAAAGTAAGCATAGCAAACGATTGCAGCTTGTGAACTACCATCGCGTAGAGAAGCTAATCTGATCCCCTTCTCCAGGCTTTCTGGATCACCATTCCATTCTATAATGCCGCTCTACTGTGCGCCAAAGCCTCGATTCTCTTACAATACTTCCGCGTCTTCCCAACCAGACGCATGCGTACCATCAACTGGGTCATGCTAGGTATCCTGGCCACCTACGGATCCTGGGCGGTGCTGAGTGGATTTCTCAATTGCGTCCCCGTGGCCAAGTTCTGGGACAGGACAATTGAAGGAGTGTGTCTGAGTGACAAAGGGCTATGGTTCTCCAACGCCTCCATGCACATTACCACCGACCTTGCAATCCTAATCATCCCCATCCCAGCATTGGCGAGTCTAGAGCTCCCGAGGAGACAGAAGATTGCCCTGATCTCGGTTTTTGCTCTGGGTGGATTGTAAGCTGATCTTTCTTCTCTGTGTCCCAGCAATATCTAACAATCACATCCCAGTGTATGCATCACCAGCATCTGCCGCCTGGTAGCTCTAAAGAAAATATCCGAATCCATCGATCCAACCTGTTCGTTTCCCACTAGAACCGAAGCCCCATAAATACAAAACTAACAACCCTAAAAAAAAACAGACGACAACGTCGGCGCAGCCTCCTGGTCCGCCGTCGAATGCAACGTAGGAATAATTTGCGCCTGTCTCCCAACACTCCGACCACTCGTTTCCCGCTTCGTCCCCCACCTCCTCTCAACCCTAAGTACCCGCAACCCAAGCTACGCCAACGGCCCATTGCCGCACGTACGCGCCCCAACATACTGGAATGGGACGGGAACAGTCTCGACGACGATAACGGCACTGGATGACCTAGAATACGGACATCATTGTTCCGACGCCGATCGGGTGCTGAAGCTTGTCCCTGGGACTGATCATAATGGCAAGGAAAAGCTTATCTTGAAGGACACTAAGAGTTTGGATGAGTCTACTTTGAGAGGTGATACTAGGGGCGGGACTTCGTCGTCGTCGCAGTAATGGGTGGATGGATCGGTGAGAATCCTCATTGTGAGGCAAGATAAGAGATTGACATTGCTTTTTAAGATATCCCTTCTGTTTTGACCTTGAATTTTTCATTTTCATTTTCTCTTCTTCCTTGATGGGACAAGCTATCAGATCTGCTTGTTTCAAGACATTATTTCTTCTAATTTACGTGCTGCACTCCTTTTGTTTCCTTTGTATATATAAAACTTACCGGACAATTAATTAATTGCTGAGCAACGCACGAGATACTCCTGAGTTAAACGATGTTTGAAAGTGGACAAACATGGAAAGCTCTTGTGTTATATATAGATGATATAGATCTAATTGTATAACCCGAAACACTGAAACACCCCCCACCTCCCCCCCGGGTCAATGGACATATCACTCCAGATTCCACGAGACGGGAGCATCAGAAGTCAGCAAATTCCTTGTCAACTTCTTCAAAATGGTCGAAAAAGCCCTTGAACAGCTTGACGCCCAACCCTGGATCCAAGCTACCGGTCGTTGCACGAATACTGTGCATGCTCAACTGCGGAATCCCTACGTCAATGGCCCTCATACCAATGCGAGAGCTAATCATGGGTCCAATGGTCCCGCCACTACGGGAGTCGTTACGGATATGGAAGACTTGCAGGGTAGAGCCGCAACGATCAGCGACACGCTTGATGAATCCGTAGCTCACACTGTCAGTCGTCATGTGGCCGTTAGAATCAGCCGAGACGGCCACACCGACGTTTAGACGGGGGGCATGGTTTTCCAGGTAGACGCTGAGAAAGTTCGGGTTGACAGCATGAATGACATCTGAGGAAACGAAGAAGCTGTTTGCCACAGTCTGTGCCAGCACGTTGGGACCATAGTTGGGTGTAAAGGCTTCCGTGATACGTTCCATGACGCTGCTCATGAAATTGGACCGTGCACCCTGGCGAAGCAAACTGCCGATTTCCTCGTCGTCAAACATGCCAACCATTTTAATGGAGCTGGTTGAGGTATCGTCAGGCGAGGCAAGAAGAGCCTCTTGGGCGGCATAGCAGCAAAGCTTATCGTCAATTCGACCAGCGAAAAGCAGGTCCTTTTCTAAGCCACCAACCTGTGCTGGTTGACTGTCGTAGAGCTCCAGCTCCCAGTTAAGAATTGAACTGTAGTCTGTAATACCGAGCTCCTTGGAAATGACCTTCACGAGCTTTTCCGGCTGTGTAGCTGCAAAAGTTCCGGGCTTGGTTGCGCTATTAGGGCCCACCATGGATGAGGCTTGCTGCTGGAATAGATCGGAGTTATCGATACCAATTATGGGCACCATCTGGGTCTCCTTGTTAAAGGGACCTTGTGAGGGGGCTCCAAAATGAGGCGCGAGGGTTGGGATACGGGCGATTGGCCAATCCAATTTAACCAATTTGGACTCGACTTTCCCGGTGTTGGAGTCTTGGACTAGGACACGGCCGCCGATTGAGAGATCCCGATCCCACCATGTGTCACTTAGGGCGCCTGCATAGGGTGCGACTCCGAGCTGGAGAAAACCGGCCTTAGTAGGGAGCTTTGACACAGGTTTCAACTTAGCGGTGAGTGCGTCAATGTGGCCTGCGACAATGGCCATACCATTGCCACTCTTATAATCTTTGCCGATTGAGAATGAGATGAAAGCACTGCCATTTCGAGTCACGTAGTACTTTCCGCCCTTCTCCAGCTTGGAGTTCCATACTTCTCGCTCAGGAAGCCGCTTATATCCTTTGCTTTCGAGCTGTTTTGTAAAGCTGTCGACTGCATGGAAGATCGTGGGGTTTGCTGTCATAAATTCACAGTATGGCTTAGTATATATCTCCGGGGAGAAGGTGGTGGTGGTGGTAGTAGTAGTAGTAGTAGTGTCCGCATTTGGAGATGCAATGGTGGCTGGGGTGGGCTCAGGAAGCCGGGCCGACATGCGATATGCCATGGCAGAATCACGGAGATCAAGGACACTCCTCTTTGTCATATCGAATACTCGGAGCTGGGCTCGCTCAGTTGAAGAAAATAGAATATCGATATAAGTGGACCAAGGATGTTATAGGGACAATAAGGAGAAAGTACGTAGAATGGGGAGGGTTGTGAAAAGGAAGGAAGGAGAATAGTTGGGGGAGAGGGAAGCTGAGCTGGGGTGAATGGAGCTAAGCTACGGTCACGCCTTATCGGGGAAGCCGATAAATGACCTAGATAGGCAAGTGACGGTCATTCCCGTGGTTACTCAGGCACTTCAGGCACCTCAGGCACGGAGATCTGCCAAGACGGCAACTCCAGTGTGATGTCATCCATTTCTCAAAAAATGGCTCTATAGTTTTACACTCCAGCTGAAGAATGGCGTTACAACTTAAAAGCTAGATTCATTCACGAGTAAATGACATTCGCAGTTATAGACCATATTGTGTAGAATACTCCGTAAGAAATGTGACATGCAGGATTAGCCAACTGCCTAAGGGACCTGCCTTTTCCTAGCAGCTCGAACCCACATAGGCATTCCAGTCTACAAGGCCCCCCGCACACTGCTCAGTAATCGCTGGACCCGTGGTTGTCACAACCTCTTGGTTGCGTCGCATAATTGAGATTTTGACCGGGCCTGTTCGCCCATTGAAGGGAAACGATCCATAGTTAACACCAGGTGCTCCGGCATCAAGAACTGAGAGTGGACCCGATCCAATCTGGACATAAACCTCGCTCGGCTCAGTGACAAATGCGCTGACAAACACCTTATCCTGCGAAACTTCATGGGGCTTCATCTCTGGTTGGCCTGCGCCTGGGTTGTTGCCAGTTGTCCCGTCAGCGCTACCAGACTGCCCTGGGTTTCGTCTATACCAATATACAATCTTATCGGTATAAGATATGGGATACTTCGGGTGGCGGGAAGCTACGGCCGCGTTGCCGTGGTTTCTTGCGATGTTCTGTCTATAGCTTTCTATGTAGTGAGGTAGCAAGGTTCGCCATGCGTCATGAGGGTGGTTAGCGATGTAACGCGATGCCCCCTCAGGTACTCCAGGCTCATAGATAGGGCCGATATAATGTGACTCTCCGTAATCGTTCCAACTCAGTATCTGATTGATTTAGGTGAGTGACAACCGTAGAAATCTGAATACCAAGGATAACATACCTGGACAAGAGGCGGTTGCAACTCAATGATCTGCTTCCAACGATAGTGCCACAGATCATCCCCACGCCACAGCCAATTCTTGTTCCATTGAGGGAGATTTGTATAGAACCAGGGAGCGACCGGCATCATATATGGCTTTCCTGAAAGAGCTTCCATCCATGCCAAATCGTTTGACACCTTCATGTCTTCCGCACCAACAGGCCAAGCGTCCCAGCTAAAGTGACCGTCGATGTCATTCAGAACATTGCGAATTCCAGCGGGCCCCATGCTCGTCCAGCTTGGGATAAAGAAGCAGCCAGTAGCAGCTTTGATATGTGGCCATTCAGCTGAGCTACCAACACCTTCAAAGGTAGATACCAGCGGCTTTCCTTTGTAATAGAACTGCGCCTTTCGATTCTTATAGGTATTGATAATAGTAATAACTCTGTCCTGCGGCCACGGTCCTCCAGACAAGTAATCAAAAGAAACAAACAATGAGAAGTTTCCAATCTTTTCAGCTGTGTCATACGCTGCTTGGAGAGTTCGGTCAGTGTGGTGATCTTGCGGTGCAACATTCAATGCAAACCCATCAATGTGGGCTTTTTGCGCCTCTGTAATGTCTGACTCCCACTGGTCTGATGTCATATAATACGCATTCCCAACCTAGCATCTGTTAAAAAAGCATGGCCTTTCGTGAGCCGGGGGTCTTTCTCTTACAATGAAGTGGGCGAAGATATTAGGTGAGTCGGACGGTGTGGATACGGGTTGCGGTGCATGTTGGGCAACAAAAGGGGGCACTGTTGGTAAAATCAGCATTAGGAAATTGATAGACATCGTGCTTTTAGGTGTCTATGCAAGACACAAAATGAGATTTCATAGAATAAATATCCAAGCAACATTGAGATCGACCGAGTCCGATAGGGACGCAGTGTTTATTTGACGAGCATGTCATTTTCCGCACAATTTAAGCAGAGATTAACCAACCTTGTGGCATTGGAGGTTGCTGATATTGCTGGTATTGGTATTGCTGTTGGAATTGTGGTGGTGGAGGCCGCTGCTGCTGCTGATGGTGATGATGAGGACGGAATTTCTCCGGGGTAAGGACTTTGTCCAGAAAACGATCGAGATGCTTCATTGTGGAACTGGACTGTAGAGAACCACGTGGCTGTAAGGAATCTCAGAAGAAGAGCAAGGAATGAGCGCAAGATGAATATTCCAGCACAGTATGCAGAACGGCGAAGTAGTATGTAGGAGTTCAAGGCGTTCAAGAAACCAGGAGGGGCTATGGGATTTTAAAACGGGCAGAACTCCTATCCTGCCTTTTATTAATCAATTCCCGGGGACCGATGGACAACACACAAAGCATGGTCGAACTGAGCAACGATCGATCAGTATGCATCAGGTATACACACATATACATCGATTAGGTCTCAACCGGTCAACCGGACGGGCTACCCTTTTTGCCTGCACCTGAATTGATTGTTGTCCGGTTCGCATGATCTGCACGAATCTTGGGCACTGAGATGGGTAGCCTTTTCTGGATAGAACTTTCTGATCTATCACCATCGCTGTAATACCGCTTGCTATCGAGTGATATTGTTGGATTAGATCTGGCTCTAGGCGATTAATTCCCACTGACAACCGCCCGAGCGATCCGTTCATCTCGGAATTCCACATTCTGACAATGGCGTCATCGAAATCAATCTAACCGCACGGAATAATAATTCACGTTCTGAAACGATTAACTAAACCAAAATTTGCATTAGGTTGGCAGAATGGCAAATATCCATATCTTCGAAGAGTCCAGGAATTGGATGTTATTGGGTGTTCCAAGATTTTGCCCCAGGCCGACTCATAGTGATGTCAGTTCTTAGGAAGTATCCTAATGCATTTTTAAAATGATCGCAAAGCACCCTTCGTACACCGAATTACTAAATTCAATTGATACAAACCAATAACAAATCACATAGCTCAAAATGGCCGCATCTCAAGCCGCAAATATCGTGGAAAAAGTGGTGGGACATGGTGACAATGCTACCGTCACAACCGATACGAGCAACTATGCGAAGGGTACTTATGGGGAAGAGACAGGAGAGAAGATTAAGGCCACGACGTGGCAGGGAAAGAACAGTGTCGCAGTTGGTAATTATCGTGAAACGATTGAGAAAAACTAAAAGAGTAGCCTAACAAGCCACAGTTGAAATGCCAAAACCAAGAGTCATTGACGAAGGTGACGTTATTGTCAAGATAACGGGTAGCACCATCTGTGGAAGTGATCTCCATCTATATCACGGTATGAATCTGTTGTAGCAGACGTTAAGGAGCCATCGACTCATTCTTCTTAGGTGTCATTCCGCAACTGGAGAAGGGTGATGTACTAGGCCATGAGTTCTGTGGTATTGTGGAAAGCGTGGGGCCAACTGCGAAGAAAGTCAAGGTCGGAGACCGCGTAGTTGCGGCTTTCCCAATTGCTTGCGGAGCATGTATGAACTGCAAACAGCAATTGACGTCGGCCTGTGAACGGACAAACGAGAACTCTATCACGAATGCGATGTATGGTAAACGAACCGCAGGTATGCTTTACATATTCAGGCTTGCAGAGTTAGGTGTAGCTCACCACTTTTGTTACCCCAGGCATGTTTGGCTATAGTCATTTTACTGGCGGCTTTGCTGGAGGCCAAGCAGAGTACGTTCGCGTGCCCTACGGCGATGTGAATCTGCTGAAGCTCCCGGAAGACGTCCCAGATGAGAAGGGTCTTTATCTTTCTGACGTTCTGGCGACTGCATATCATTGTGTTGTCGATACGGGGGTGAAGAAAGGCGATGTTGTCGCCATTTGGGGCGGAGGGCCAATCGGTCAGATGGCTGCGGAGTTCAGTTTCAGCCAGGGAGCAACTCGTGTCATTCTAATTGACGGAGGGGAGGGCGCATGGAGGTTGGATTTTGTCAAGAACAAGATACCCAAACTGGAGACAATTGATTTCAGCAACCTACCAAGGGGAGAATCGATCACCTCTCAATTAAAAAAAATGGTACACGGCGGACCAGATGTAGCGCTCGAATGTGCTGCAGGAGAATACGCTAAAGGATGGGCACATTATTTCGAGATGCTCCTAGGAATGGAAACAGACACCTCTGAAATTCTAAACGAGATGATCACTGCTGTCCGATCATTTGGGCGAATTGGAGTAACAGGTGTTTATGCTGGCTACGTATGAAATTGATACGGTCCCTAAACGTTTGTCACTAGCTCAGGACTGACAGCTGTATAGACAAATCATTTCAATATTGGTGCTCTTATGCAAACTGGAATCCGGTTCATCGGCAACGGCCAGGCCCCTGTACAGAAGTACTGGGAGCATCTTTTGGATCTCATTCGGCAGAAGGAGATTAATCCATTGGATATGGTAACCCACCGTGTCCGACTGGAGGGCATGCCGGAACTGTACGCGGCGTTTGAGAGACGAGACAAGGGCATGCAGAAGGTCTTTGTCCAGACCAGATTTTCAGCTCCTCCGTCAGAAGGATCACCACAGCTAACCGATCTGTGAATGTGTTATCTCTATGACTGTTTAAAATGTTTTACATAGGACACTAACACGCCCGTATCTTGAAAAAATATACGCCACCGGAAAAAGATGGAAAATGCCATGTGAGAAAGCCCGTTAGTTAACCAGCGAGGATCGGCAGATGACAACTAATTCAGCCAATGTCCAGTACAGCTACGGATAGAGCACTTTCGTGCTTTTCCGCAAGTGTTAACTTGGTCCGGGTTTGGGAGCACGTATTTAAATTATATGACAAAAATGTGATGCTGGGTCTTTCTACTGCATATTTCATTTGTAACGGTATTTTCCCCACGCCTATTCCAGGTTACATACGAAATAGTCCTCACTATTACTTTGCGTAAGAGGCTGACAGGACTTCAATCCTGCATAATATCCATGCAGAGCTTGCCTACGAAAGTCGGTCAATAAATACTCTTTCCAAGTACCACAGCAATATCGGTCCGTGTTTCGCCCCGTTTGATTCCGTTGATCGGCATCAAAACTGAGCAGAGCACTGGTCAATTGCACCCATTGAGAGGGTGGTTAGGATTTCAAATATTAGTAAAAGTCAAGCAAAGTTTTTCTTCCGTCTCCCCTTAAAACTTTGGTCCCATTTAGCTATGCTAAACAGGGCTAACAGGATTCGCCCGTTCAATGGATCGTCAATGGTTGGTTTAATGTATTACGGCATCATATAACCGAATAGGGTAAGGCGGGATCAGATAAGATCAGATGATGGAGGGATATAAAGTACCGAGTGGAAAGCATTACCATTATAGTCGACGTTGTTTCTCTAATGGCAAAAGTGCTAGAATAAATTTTCTGCAGGGGCACTACTACTAAGAGAAACTAGAGCTTTCTGTGACGTGATTGATTCCTCTCGTAATTTTGTGATTGATAACATGTAGCACTCTGACGACAATGCCGAGTATGGTTCAACAAACAAGTCAGCTAACTAAAGGATGTGAGTCAGAGTTTTGACGTTAAACGAAGACCGTAGAACAAATTTTTGCAGCCTTAGCCGCGTGAAAATTTGGTTCGAAAAAGCAAATGAAAGAGAAAAAAAAGGCAAAATGGTTGCGGCCACCGCGGGAGAGCAGATTCCACATTGTTACCGAAAAGAGTTTGTACCCACACCCTCCTCAAAAGAGAAAATTTGTAGTTCCACGGATCATAGGATGAAGCCTGCAGAAGTTGAAGTCACTATTCCTACTTACCGTGGGCATATGAAGGATGAATATTAGAGAGCTACTGACAAGAAAGGTCTAATCGATACGTTTCGCTGGAGGATATCGATTCATCAGCGCAATTGACCGATGTTGGTTGAGCACACTTAATCCAGCACTGTCTCGAAACTGATTGCATGGGAAAGAGAGGATGCTTTGATTCCTGCCCTAAAAGACGTAAAAACCCAAGGCCTCCAGTATTGATTGATAAACCGCGAGCAACCATGGGTCAACGAATGAAAGCCCCAAGCGAGCAGTTAGCCCCACAAGTCGCCGAAATCGGTGAGACCGCACGGTAATCTAATCTGATCCGATCGTCTTTTTCCAGTCCTGTTTCCCCCCTCTCATCCTCCCTCGGCTTCTTTCTCTCTCTTTCCCTCATCTTCATTGTACATCTTTCCCTCTCATCCTTACTGTCGAGAGATTCTATGCGTAGAGTAATACAATCCGAACAGAATTGCTTCGAGGTTGCCTTTACCTCAGCGTACGGACCCTTCGTCTCGCTTACTGGCTGTAGGAGCGCGCACTTCCGCTCTTCCGGCCGAAGCGATCAAGTGACACCACCTGTTGGTCCGTGGAATCTTTCCTGCTCCCTACCCTCTACTCTCTACACCCGCGCCTGGGGACATGACCGCTGACTTGGCCCCCCTCCAGAAAACCTCTTGAAATAAAGAGGTAACTCGAACAAAAATGGCAACTCCCGCACCCTCAATAGCCCCGGCGCCTTCTCCAGCTCCGTTAGCTCCCGCAATTGCCGCCAAGCCAGCAATTTCACCGTCTCCCGGTCCGGGCACACCCGGGTCCATCACCTCCAAGGAATGGGTTATCCCACCACGCCCCAAGCCAGGCCGTAAGCCTGCAACAGATACGCCGCCTACTAAACGTAAGGCGCAGAACCGAGCGGCCCAAAGAGCGTTTAGGGAACGAAGGGCTGCTCGCGTCAATGAGCTCGAAGACCAAATCAAAAAAATCGAAGAAGACCATGACATTCACGTGGCGGCGTTCAAAGAGCAAATCTCAAATTTGTCCCACGAGGTCGAGCAGTGCCGAAATGAAATGTCCTGGTGGCGCGACCGATGCCACGCATTGGAGAAGGAGGTCTCCGTTGAAAGGAGCGCGAAGGAAGCCCTCGTCAAAGAGTTTCGGTCATCTCTATCAGATAAGAACGTTCCTGCTGATAGAGCGCCTTTGACTCGTGTGTCAACTAGGAACGCTGCTCGAGCCACAGATGAAAGACCTTCGCCAACCAACACCAGGGGCGGTGGTGACCATGACGAACAGGAGGAAGTGCCATTGGGCTGTCCCAACTGCTCTAATACCCATTGTCAGTGCATTGAAGATGCATTTGCAATGTCGGGTGTTGAGTCGTCGCACTCTAAGTACTCTAGTGGCCTGGGGCGGGACCGTGCTGAACCTGAGATAAAGCCAGATCCGGAGGAGATGGAGATCGACTTCACTACTCGGTTCTCGGCCCCTCAACCACATGATGACAATGCCACTGCCGTTTCATCCCCAGCGGTTGACCCGTGCGGATTTTGCACGGATGGGACTCCCTGCATTTGCGCGGAAATGGCTGCGCAGGAAGAACAGCGTCGACAGTCTTTCGAAAATAATCGTCTTGCACCTATTCAGAATCTGTCCCAGTTCACACCGCCACCGTCTGATGGCGATGTTCGCTCTGAAGTCACTTTGCCTCCTATCAGCCAGGCCACCAATCCTTGTGCGAATGGTCCTGGCACCTGTGCCCAATGTCTTGCGGACCCAAAGAGCACTCTTTTCTGCAAGACGCTGGCGGCCTCCCGCTCCGCCAGCGTTACCCCCTCCGGATGTTGCGGCGGTAAGGGTGCCGATGGCGGGTGTTGCCAGTCACGCGGTTCCAACCCTCCGCGGGTAAACCCTGTTGTCAATGCCAAATCAACCTCCGGATCCTCAGCACCATCACTTACACTCTCTTGTGCCGACGCCTTCACGACATTGTCTCGACACCCCAACTTCTCTCGTGCCAGCGATGAAATATCCGCATGGCTTCCCAAGCTCCATACATTACCGAATCCAAAAGACGTTGCATCCCCCGATCGGTGTTCTTCAAGAGCGGCACTAGAAGTCGAGGCAGCGAGCGTAATGGGCGTCTTACGATACTTCGATCGGAGGTTTGCCGACAAATAAGGCGCCCATCCAATTACGTTCACGAGTCCATGTCATATTTATCTTTAATTTCTTTTCCTTCTTTATGATACCCAAACTTGACTCACGCGTGTCTGAGTTTGTATTATATAACATTTTTTATTTGGGACTGACTAAGGGGGGATGCACTTTGGCTTTTTCATAATATCTTTCAACCCTTTGAGCTCATGACTCTACTACTGGGTTTCAAAAAGGAAGCAGGGGACTGGTCAACTCTTGCTTCGTTTCCACTCTGCTAGAAAGAAGATGGGATGGATGGCACGGTATAGGACGGAATGAACAAAAATTCACTTCAATGATTAGACGGGTGAATGATCGGTGTTATCTTAAATCTTTCTTTTTCCTTTTTACCCCGCGGGATGATTTCAGATGACAAATACCAAAATTTACAACTGAGCGTGCTCAAAAATTACACAATGTATGGGTTGAGCTGTGACTTAATCGGATATAGCATCATTTCATACCATAAATAGGTCTACAGATGATAGGGAAACTATGTTAGGTAGATGGGATGGGTCTTTGGTTTGAAACTGGGTGGTCATGTGAGTTTATACCTTTCATTTACAACGGGGGGTTATTCAAGCACAATAATGGTTTTGTCCGGATCTGTATTCATTGCCTCTGCTGTCTAGAGATTAGAAGGCGCTATATATGGAGATGAGATGGTTGATGTTTCGTGATGCTAAAAGGACGAATGATGTACATGCCCCACGTGTTAAAAGGATGATTGAGAATATATGGAGTAAGGAAGGGCCGTCAACACGAAAAGGAAGTCACCGCCTTGATATCTACAGATTATACACGCATAATAACAACGCCTTTACTCCCCTTGCGCCTGCTATGTGAAGTTGTATATCGCGTGGAGGGGTTGGGATTTAAAGCTAGAGGAAGAATTAAACATGATAACGAGAATGGAGTGGGTATGAGAACGAGAGGAACAGATGAGTAAGGATTGGAAAACCTCGGATATCAAATGCACGGATCTTCATGCCATGTACATCATTCAAAAGCGACCGCCACTGACCATGGCTGCATCTTCCCCACTGCCACCGGTATTCCCAAGAAAGCTGGCGCCCCAAATCCCTGCTATTCCCCACATACCAATCCTCCAGCCCCGGTAGAGGCCATGAATCCCCTGGCCTTGCCGCTTTCTCAATGCAATAGGCTTATCAAATATCGCCTGCGCTCTCTCAGCCTCTGGACTCGGTTGAACTCCCTCCTCATAAACGATACCCCACATAGTTCCGACAATACCCCGGTATGTACGAGGCGTGGGAACAATGGTTTCAATCTCAGGAGCTTCAGTAGAGGTATCAGAGAATTTTGCGGTGCGCAAGCTACCAGTAGATTCTTGCTGGAAACTTGGGGATGTGAAAGTAGCAATCTGCGCACGACGCAAGACGGTCTCTAGAGGGAACCGGACCGCTAGCTCCAAGCCAGATCCTATAAAGGTGAATAAGTTCCACATGGACGGGTTTAGAATAGGATCGAGGGACAGGTATGTTTTCAAAAAAAGTGGAGTTGTCGTCATGATGAAGCTTGGTAGACTCGAATGGAGGATGGTGATAGGAACTAGGTGAGGCGGAACAGTACAATTCGGAGTTGGGATTTGTCGAATTGCACGTATAAGAGAGCGCGGTCCGTGAGTGACTGGTGTGAGAATGAGGAGTGTGCGTGCTGTATCAATTGGGGAGAGAATTAATGCAGACAAAGATGTAGAGATGAAGGACAGGACCAATGTGGCGATTGGAGAAGTCGAGGTAAGGATGTCTGCAGCCATGGATGAAGATATATCTTCCTCTGGTAGGCCCACAATGGCTGATAGAAGACTGCGAATAAAAGTGTTCAACGTCGGAAGGAGCAGCGAGTAGATAAATGTGGCATTCGTTGCTTTCCATGGTGATGTTGGTCCGTTGGAAGACCATAGCTGGGAAAGGACGTCCATCAGGGAGGATGGGTTTTTAAGTTTCAAGGTGTAACGGGAAGAGGGTGTCGAGGATTGGATGTAACCGCTACGATCAGTGATATGTCGCGGGGATTTTCGGGATCGTGAGTTTGACGGCGACGAGGCCGCAGGGACTGCCGACGTGAAATAGCTGCTTTCGTCATCTGAGGATAGTGCATCCTATTGACCCAACAACACGTTAGCCACGACGCATATTCTTCATCTGTCCAGGGTATCACCTCGCACGCACAATTTCTTCTTCTTCTTCTTCCCCGTCGTAGAAGTCGCTTCGAGCACCCGCACTTGGCCTGCGCTGGCCATCGAAAGGCCATTGTCCATCGGGAGCGTCTGGCACCACATAGGCTTGTAAAATGGTTTTTGCGACGTCAAACGGCTGTGCGGTCAGGACACTGGTATATTTCCAAAGCGCACGATCGAAGGCATCACGGATCCAGCTCGATACCGAAGGGGAGTTCTCCAAGTAGTCGGAATAGTCCAAATCGGACAGCAAATCGCGAGCAGAGCTTCCAAAAACATGGGCCGATGACGCATCTGGAGGGGAGGTGGCGTTGGCGGCATCCAAACCCAGGGAGGGAGGGAAATAATAGGGGCGCAAAGGATTGGGCCCTTCACGAGAAGAAGACATGATGGGTATGAATGTCTTCCAGTGCTATTATTGAAGGGGAGGGTAGTGTCGGAGTTAAGACGAATTTCCAGGAGGAGGAAGTGTCAGAGAGTTCGTCCGTTACTAGGTTCAAGTAATATTTAGTAGGGCGGAGAGGTCGAAAAAAGGTTAAGTTGGGAGCAGCGAATGATTATGTCCGAATTTCCCGCCTTCTCGGAATTATGGACTCTTTTTTTTCTCCCCCAGATCGGATTTACAATTGATTTACTCCCCTCCTTGACTGGTTCCGCTTACTGACTCACCGGTGTACAATTGTTTCACTTTGGGAACTTTTCCTCTCCTTCATCTTCCCCCCCGCTCCTTATATCTTACAATACAATATGTCTTTCTGGAGAGAGACCTTCTCAAATATGCGTCATGCCGCGCCGAAGACCTTCCCCGGAAATCGCATAACATGTCGCGCCCAATCGAAACGTTTTCTCACTTTATCCTCTCAGACCTCTCGGGTGAATCCCTCCAGTCGGCTTTCGTTGCATGCTAGGACACCGGGGTTTCCAGTGAATCAGTCTCGGTCCTGGATTGGATTGAAGCGAGAACAGAGAAGCTTTTCGGTCACCGCGGGAGTTCGGCACGGCCACATCACCCCTCCGAAGCCTGGAGAGGAGTAAGTCTTGGTGGAAATATCGGTTTCTATGACTCAATGCATGCTGAACTTCTTGCAGGATCAACGTTTCTTTCATTGATAAGGATGGCGAAAAGTATGACTTCCAAGTCTCCGAGGGAGACAACTTGTTGGATATTGCGCAAGCCAATGATCTTGAAATGGAAGGTTTGTAGCCCCCAGGTATGGTGTTGAATAACTTATGTCGGTTATTGACTTGGTTTTGAACCTGCATTAGGAGCTTGTGGCGGTTCATGTGCCTGCTCGACTTGCCATGTCATAGTGGAAGATCCCGATGTGTTTGATAAGATGGAGGAACCATCCGATGATGAGAACGACATGCTGGATTTGGCATTTGGGTTAACGGAGACGTCTCGGCTGGGATGTCAAGTTGTGATGAGCAAGGAGCTCGACGGCCTGGTGGTCCGCCTGCCCTCTATGACTAGGAATTTGCAGGCGAGCGACTTTGAGCCAAAGAACTAAGGCCTATAAAGACATCGTGCTGTAATATAAGGGTATCTGTTGGGAGGCAAGTGCTATGTGCTCGAGGCATACAACGAAACAGCAGACGCAGCATCGGGGGCCATTTATTGTAAATGAATATCGTACTATTGGGTATTCTCATCTCCATTCTATTTTTTTAAGAGTTTGTAAATAGGAATAACTTTTAATCCAAATGAGCAATTAGAAGAAGAAAAGAAAACAAAGTAAATTCCCAACGCCTTGAAGATGCCTAGTTAACATGTACAGAAGCTTCGTCTAAGCTTCTTCAATATTCAATGGCTTGCCCTTCTTCCCGCTGATCAGCTCCAAGAAGCCTTGTTTGCTGACTTCATTGACGGCCTTCTCTCGTTCGCCAATTCCGATAGTACCCTTCTTCCTTTCGCCCTTGGCCGCTTCTTCTCCGCGGACTTGGGCCGCCCGGACAGCATTGAACAATTTCACCACACCACGCTGAGCGATTTTGCGAAGACGCTTCTCTTCCTCAGCCACAGCACCCGATTCGCCTCGTTCAATTCCCAGCACATCACGGATGCGGCCGCGATCCAATTCTTCCAGCTTCTCGGCGCGTAGCTTAGCTCGAGCTTGTTTATCAAGTTTCTCATCGGCAAAATCTGTGCTCGCCTGCGCAGCTATCTTGCTGCGCGATAGGACAGGATCCACCCGGGCAGAGGAAGGTAATTTCGTAGCCAAAATTTTAGAGATGGAGGTAGAAAATGCCGAAGGATCGTTCCGCTTAGGGACGACTCTACGGTCCGTTGTTGAGGTCGGGTCAGAGTCGTATTCGTCTCCTTCTTCTGCGTCAGAAGATGCGTCTGAGCCCAAGGCATCATGATCTTCATCATTGTCGTCGTCACTGTCAGCGGACGAGTTGTCGCTATCTGCTTCCTTTGTCTTCATCGAAGGCGTCGCCGCGGGATTCGTCTGTTTCGTCTGTTTCTTCGCCTTCTTTACTTCAACCTTGTCATCTTCGTCGGATTCCGCAAGACTGACGGCTTTGAAATCAGTAGGTTCGTCGTCGCTTTCCTCCTCGGAGCTGCTGTGATAGTCGCGCTGCTTCCTAAATTTCTTCTGAGGCCGGCCAGTTTTGCCCTGCAGACCTTCCAAGACCTTGCGCTTCTTTTGCGTAGTTGTGAGAGGCATGATAGGCGAGATAATCTCAAGTTTAACCTGAAATGATCCCTATATGTTGATGTCGATCTTGTTAGGATTGCTTGGGATTTTTTTCCTTTTTTTTATTCTTGAATATATCAAAAGGCGGAAAGAAGGCGGGGCGTTTTGATTGGCTGAACACCCGCTCCAGTCTCTCCGCATTGGATTTCATGAACATTAGCGGATTGTGGACTCTGCCACGTTCTATCAATCAAGCATTACGGCTCTTTTCTCTGAATAACTGGCTTCAGCGCTTAATTTTCTTGTATCTTATACTCTGACTTTCCCCTATTATTCTAAGGATATATCTCCGCCATGGTCCTCCAGGATCTCGGCCGGCGTATCAACGCCGCTGTTAATGATCTGACCCGGTCCAACAATCTAGACGAAAAGGTGGGCATATATGCATTTAGAGTCCTAACAAACGTGGCGCAGCTAACACCTTCCAGGCATTCGATGACATGTTGAAAGAGATTTGCGCTGCCCTCCTCTCGGCCGACGTAAACGTTCGTCTCGTCCAGTCACTTCGGAAATCCATCAAAAACGGCGTGAACTTTGCCTCTTTGCCCCCCGCCGTCAACAAGAAGAGGTTAATCCAGAAGGCTGTTTTCGACGAGTTGGTTGCCCTGGTCAACCCACATGCAGAGCCCTTCCGGCCCAAGAAAGGCCGGTCTAACGTCATAATGTTCGTCGGTTTACAAGGTGCCGGTAAGACAACGACTTGTACCAAGCTGGCCAGACATTATCAGATGCGGGGCTTCAAAACGGCCCTTGTCTGTGCGGATACCTTCCGTGCTGGTGCGTTCGATCAGCTGAAGCAGAATGCGACCAAGGCCAAGATCCCGTACTATGGAAGTCTTACACAGACTGACCCCGCCGTGGTGGCGGCGGAGGGTGTCGCCAAGTTCAAAAAGGAGCGCTTTGAGATTATCGTCGTCGATACTAGCGGTCGCCACAGGCAGGAAGAGGAGCTTTTTACGGAGATGACTCAGATCCAGACGGCCGTCACCCCGGATCAAACCATTTTGGTTTTGGACAGTACAATTGGTCAGGCGGCCGAGGCCCAGTCGGCAGCCTTCAAGTCAACGGCTGATTTCGGTGCTATCATCATCACAAAGACGGATGGTCATGCAGCCGGAGGTGGTGCTATCTCTGCTGTGGCGGCTACACACACCCCCATTATCTACCTCGGTACGGGTGAACATATGATGGACCTGGAACGGTTTGAACCAAAAGCTTTTGTCCAGAAGCTCCTGGGAATGGGTGATATGGCCGGACTGGTCGAGCACGTCCAAGCCGTGACCAAGGACTCAGCGGCAGCTAAGGAGACGTACAAGCACATCGCGGAAGGTATCTACACGGTGCGCGATTTCCGAGAAAATATCTCTTCGATCATGAAAATGGGCCCTCTGTCTAAACTTTCCGGTATGATCCCCGGCTTATCCAATCTCACTGCGGGCTTGGATGACGAAGACGGCTCGCTCAAACTCCGCCGCATGATCTACATCTTCGACAGCATGACTACAAAAGAGCTTGACAGCGACGGCAAGATGTTCGTGGAGCAGCCCAGTCGCATGGTCCGGATTGCCTGTGGTAGTGGCACGACTGTGCGCGAGGTCGAAGATCTCCTATCGCAACACCGCATGATGGCAGGTATGGCCAAGCGCGTCGGCGGGCAAAAGAAGCAGATGCAACGAGCCCAAAACATGCTCAAGGGCGGAAACAAGGAGCAGCAGCTGGCTGCGATGCAGAAGCGCATGGCCTCCATGGGTGGTGCCGGCGGCGGCGGGTTCCCTGGAATGCCCGGTATGGGTGATATGGCCAAGATGATGCAGATGCTTCAGGGACAAGGCGGTGGCGGCGGTGGCGGCGGTATGTCTGGTCTTGGAGGAATAGATCTACAGGGAATGATGAGTCAAATGAGTGGATTGATGGGTGGAGGACGTGGTAGAGGGCGATGATTTGGACACTTTGTTCTTCTTGTGCTACTTTTCCACATCTTCTTTGTGTCCTTTATTGCTTTGTTATGTGGTGATACCGCTTTCATGGGTCACGATTATATAGCATGTGGATGGTGTTGGGCGCGTATTGCTTTTTGTTACCACGGTATAACTTGCGCTTAACTTCTTTTAACTGATGATTCTTGTCTAAGGTTCTACGTCAATAGATTGCAAAGTATTGATGGACACCGGTTCAGGTTATCGTTTATACTATATTATCTGTTAGACAATTTTGTTAGAGTGCGAACGTGTATATTGATAGGTTTCATTAAGATTCATCAGAAATAGCTGGCAAAATCTACATTTGTCTATACCAACTCCACATACCTAAAATTAATCCAATCTCTCTGCTGCTTCCGTTTTATCCAAAATTTTATAGTACTGATCTTTGACACGGCTAACCAGCTGTCCGCCTACTTCTTCTACCTGACCGATTACGGTCTTAATGTGAGCATCCCATCCCGCCACCTCGCGATTGTCCTGAAGAACCTTGCCCGGCAGCAATCGAGGGTGTCTCACAGATGCAGTAGAAGCAACGATATCCTCGTGTCCGGGTAGCGGGACACTAAGGCTATATTGCCAGGCGACACCATTGTCAACGTAGAGGGAGTAGGTAAGGACGGAACTGGGCACGACTGCAGTCTTGCCACTGGTGGTGAACACGGACTCATCGCGAATTTCGATATCAATTAGTCCGTACTTGGTGTTGCCGTCGGGAATGTATTTGACGGCGACATCTTCATTGTCGGTTTGACTATAGGTCCGGATGGGAAGGTAGAACATACTGAGTGGGCCGACACTGAATTCGTGCAACCCTTCTCCGGCGGTCTCGGGGAGTAGTTCATCTGGAGTATAGTCGAAAGTTGGATCGGGGAATCTGGTCGCTCCAAATTCGTGTCTGTCTCCACTGAGTAGGATGATGCGGACGCCCAGCTCGCGCTCTGCGCGCCACATGGCTTCAAAAACCGTACGACGTTCATTCAAAAATCCACCCCAAGTGTCAGCCGTGCCGATGTGCCAGTTCTTGGTAAAGGGAACGCTGGAGGCGACGATCTTCCAGCGTACTTCGGCTGGTTCAGGACGGGCTAGGTACGCAAGTAAAGATTGCAGCTGCGCCGAGCCAAGGATAGTAGAATTCGGTTTTGTGGGCTCGGATCGGTATGTGCGAGTGTCCAACATGAAGAATGAGGCCGGGCCGTTGATGAATGAGAAGTATGTTGTGTTTTCCGGTTTGGCGAAAGGAGTGGCTGGTATTGGGGGATTCACGCTGACATGGTAATGCAGATAGGGGTCGGCAGCAGCCAGATAGGGAGCCGTGTTGTTACCCTTGGACCAGTCATTCTCAATCTCATGGTCGTCCAGTGTGTGAATCCAAGGTAGATCAATAGCGGGGTTAGCTCCTTGTGCATACCAGGATGGCGATGAATAGACACGACGATACTCGCTCCGGTAATGTGAGACGGAAGAACCAAAACGCTGTGGAACGTCGATATAAATGAAGTCACCGAGAAACAACATAAACGCTGGTCGAAGCAAGGTTGGTAGTTTACTAATGGTCTCCGACATCTTCTCGATTCCCTCAATGCGCAGCGGATGAGATAGTGGGTTGTATGGGAAGTTTGGCTTCATACAGCTAGATGTCAGAAAGCTGAGCCTGTTCGCGGCTTTCGTGCCGTGAAGAGGCGCCGTGACAAAAGAGCCCGTGCGATTGTTTGATAGGGAATACCGGTAATGGGAAGATGGCTTCAAATTTTTGAGGGTTATTGAGGCTGTGAAATCCGTCAATTCATCAAGCGCATATATAATACCTTCCTCTACCCATTTTGAAGGGCCGTCTTGTTCCGCTTCCTGGTAGAAGACTACTAGGGGAAGCTGAGCCGAATCTGGCTCTCGAACGAGCAGATTTGCTGTGGTTGGGGAGACGTAGCCAATACGAGAGAGCGCGACATCGTTTGCAGGGTAGATAACTACGCCACGGAGCAGGAAATCGGTCGTAAGGAGCGTGAGAACAATGTTAGCCAGCACCGTTAAACGTGTTGCCAGCAGCGAGCTTGCGGAGGGCAGACCCGTGAGAATTGTCTTGAGGATGCTATCCCCAGCTGGAGCTTCCACAGATCCTACAGTAAAGCTTTTGTAAGCGACTTGGTAGCCCAAAACTATCAGCAAATTTACATACTGGAAGCGCTTTGAGAATCTTTCGGGTCATGGGGACGATCGCTGGTGCGCTTGCTGGTTGACCGACTGAGCGACAGCAATGAAGACAGGTACACCACTAGTGACGTGAAAATTAGAGGGGGGAAATGATGGCCAGGGATCTGCGCACGAGTGAGCACCCGCTATTTGTTGCTGAGACCATCCAATGGACATACCCAGCGTAGAAAAACAAAGGCGGCGAGTCTGAGAGACGTGGAGCTGGTGGTTGCGGCAACCCGCGGCAACGAAACCATAGCTTCGTGGGAGCGTTTCAAGAGACTTATTCGTTTCTTGTTTGATTCACGGCCATGGACTCAGTTATTTCCCGCTGCTGCTCTGGGGAAGAAGCTCAGGTGACGTTCTGAAAGGATGGTGAAGTGGAGCTAGGAGGAAGTAAGGAGCTGAGATGGAGAGAGAAAGAGATCAAACAATACTACGGGCGGGATGACGACATTGGAAAAGCCGTCCGGAATTAGGGAAATTATACTCCGCAACTACGTTCTTCCTACCTTTGGAACATCACCCACACCACCTCCTCTACTCCTCTTGAGTCTATATAAATCCATGGCGATGAAAGAACACATACAGTCGCTAAATCAAATTATTAAACTATAGTTTCCTATGCACAGGCAACTACCGCTGGTTCATCCTGTCTCGAAGAACATTCATCAAACTGCTGGCCATCGGTCCAGACAGAAGTTGTTTTGCTGCCTCGACCACATCCTTCATATGCATGCTCAGCGACATCTGTGCCGCCCATTGCCATGGCTTCTCATACCCCCCCGGCTTGGAATTGAAGTACTCCCAGCCCATAACGCCACCAAAGTTGGGGAACTGTTCAACCAGTTGGCCTAAGATCGGCCCGATAATGTCTTGAGGGACATAGCCCTGCGACCCATTTCTGGGGTTCGTCAACAGTCCATACACCACACGTTGTGGTGACCATCCCTGTGCAACGATCGCCGCATACATACGGGGGTCCTCCGCGGGTCCCCAACCGTTGTAAAACTGTGTGTTGTACCAGCTGATTTTCGATGCTCGTTGCCGCTCAAGCTCTCTATAATCAAAGCCAGAAAGATTCCCAATCCCTAAGAGCGCCGCCGCGACCGGGGCCAACGTAATAATGAAGTCGTCTCCTAGGTCCAACTTGAGCCGATCGATAAGTCTGATGATGCCAGTGAGCGTCATAGGCTCCTCCACATCAAGATCCAGTCCATCCAGCTGATGGCGCTGGATAGTGGCTAGCAGCGGCCGGTAGTAACGTTCAAATTTCTCCTCATCGCCATCCAGAGCCTGGAAGGAGCCTTGAGCGGCACCTCCAAGCATCCCCATGACACGGACCCCAGTCTGTTTCAGGAGGGGTACTTCTGCCCACAATGCATCGTACATACTATGATGGGGAGGGTCATCATTGAGCGTAATATGACTGGGGTCGGCATTCAGGTGGAAGGCAGCGATGATGATGTGTGTGATTCCCGTGTTGTGTTGCACCAGTGGCAGCGCGGAGACAAATTCCCCGCGGTCGGGACGGAGCGTCTGGTGATAACAAATCACACGGCATCGGTCGGCTGGCGCAGGTACCGGAGGCATTGTTCAACGTCGAACGAAGGGTTTAATAGAGGTGTTTTTAACTGCTCTAGTCAGGACGAAAGACGGCCTTTCGATAAGGAGCAACAGCGGGGTACTGAGATAAGATTACAAATGGTACCTAGGGGCCACATTATTAGGGGGTTGAGTTTCTCTCATATTGCTGTGAGACTGTTTTGGGATTCAAACCCAGTCCGAACGCACCTCCAAGCCGGGGGAAATAAACAAGCAGAGACGGAATGGATTGATGATGATTCGACTAGCTGGGTTTGGTCTGGTTTCCATGTTGACTGTCACAGATCCAAGGAACGGTAAGTATCATACAATACGATACAGTCCAATACAGTACCCACTCCAACAATGAGGGAGATAGACTGAGCGACCTGTTCCGGGTCACTCACTCCATTCCATCAACCTGAACTACTTACTCTTATACCCGTATCAAACATGCGTATAGTATGCTCTCACCAAGCTGTATGTCCCCCATCAATAACCAGATTACTCCCCGTCATGAAAATGCTAGCGGGTGACAACAAGAAAATAGCTGCGCCTGTGAATTTTAGGTGATGCTAACCGACCCAGCATATTTTCGCTTTCCCATTTTTTTTTCAAGCCAGGCACTTCCTTAAAGTTCTCTTGGACCATAGGCGTTTCAATATACCTTGGGCAAAGGGTATTGACCCGGATATTATAGTTACCCCATTCCATAGCCAAATTACGGCTGAGTTGGATCACCGCGGCCTTCAATGAGTTGTATACGGGGGATTTAAGCCCTTTATTGGCAATTAACCCGGACATGCTGGCGACCAATATGATTGATCCTGCTTATTTTCTGGCGATCATACTTCGGGCAACTGCGTTGGCGGACATTAAAACGCCCGTGTAGTTGACATCCAGCATCTCTGTCACGTCTTTGCTGGTATAGTTCCCTGTCTCCTTGATTTGCTGAATTCCTGCTGCAGCTACTAGTCCATTAATCTGTCCATACTGGGACAGAATTTCACTCCACAGTCTGGTCAAGTTCCTCGTCTAACCTCACGTCGACATGGTGGTAGAACATTGAATCCGGAGTCGAATTTTGTGACTCGATAAAATCGGGATGGGGGCTGCTTAGCCGATCAAAGCAGTGCACTGTAGAGTCTCTATCAGTTTCACGCTTCAAAATTGTATTCTTCAGCACTAGGGTATCCAACCTTGGGCACCAGCCTGCGCCATTGCTTCTGCCATAACTAGACCTAATCCTCTTCCACCACCGGTGACGACGTACACGTTGTTTCGAAGGCTGAAGTTAGGATATACTTCATGAGGTGGTTCTCTGATAAAGAGGTTTCTAGGCTCAAGTAAATCTGTGGACGTACTGTATCGTTTCGCTCAGAGTTCGTCGAAACAAGTCGCATTCTTAACCGTGAGGAGGGAAGGCTATTCGTAGGCCAAGTGTATGGCTTGCTGAGGGGAGGATGTGGGCTCTGTCAAATAATGCCTCACCGACAGCACGCTTTCCAGCTCTTAGTAGAGAGCAAAACATTGTTACGTTCGTTCGATGACCTTGTAGAAATCCCGGTGCATAGGAAGATGTAGCTGCTTCCAGTAACAGTGAGTCATTCCTATATAAAGGCTTTCCTCGTGCTCAATGTTTACATCGATTGTTAGTTTGATTGGGAACCCTATATAAGTATGAGAATGTCTGTTTTTTTAAAGTTCATGATCCAACCAGCAAGGCACCGAACCTGTTGCTTTCGGGTGGCTCACGCCTGTGCACATGATCCATGCAATGAAATACACGACACATCCATGTCTTACAGATCCTACTATGTCTGCCTGCCTGCAGCTAAAGATAGCATTACACATGACATCATCCTATCACTTAAGGGTTGAAAGAAATCCATAGTACGCCTGGTTGATCAAACTGGGTTCGTTACACGACACTACGTGTCAAGGCTCAAGGGATCTTGCGATCAACCTTGCTCTATCTACCAATTAACACGAACCTGCTCTCGACGTCACCAGACATGTATCAATCGGACTCTTGACATAGGAGCCAGCCCGTTCATACTATGCAGTGCGATTCCCAATAGGCATGGTCACAAGGAACAAGTAGCCGTACAAAGGGTTATTATGCATATATGACATCTGCCGTGGCTCTTCGGTATCTGTTTAATCCTTCCGGCTCGATATTGGGATAATCCTTGCTTATACATGAGATTTAGAGCGTAGAGCCTACACCTGGCTATAAGATATCATATTTAGTACACAACTACAAGTTACTATTCAATTGAAGAATACGGAGTACTGAAAGGGCCAAAAAGGGAAGCACCTGCCTGTTACGTCACCGACACACCTCCGGCGCTAAACCCAACATGGAACCTAATAAACATCTGACAGGGGAGCCTGAGGAATGCGGCCGCACCCTGGCCGGTATTGTCGCGTCCTCTACATCTACATCCCCCAGATAACTCTTTATCGGGCGATCGTTACCTGTTCAACCGACACACACGACCCCATCCAGACAACAATTTACACAATCCATAATGTCGCCCTAGTGGAGTGATCCCACCCTCCAGCTTATATCCATTCACAAGACATCCGCGACAAACAGACAGATAGAACTTCATCATGGCCGACACTACATCCCACGATACAGTCGGCGCGTCCACCCTCGCAATGCCGCTCTTCATGCCCTCCTCCCCGCCGCACCCAGACCACAGCCCCCTGGGATCCCCTGCGCGCGCGCGAAGCCCAATCGTCCATCGCGACTACATCGACGACGCACGTTCGCCGACCGGGTCGCCCCCGTCCTCCCGGGCATCGTCGCTCGACCGTGCCGCGAAGGAACTCGACGCGCGCCTGGCAGAGTATACGGTTGATTTTAACCAATTCCCGAGCGGCCAGTTAAGTCACGATGACCAGAACGAGGAATCACTGGGGGAGCCGAAGTTGCCCTATGATGACGAGTTGTCCGATGTTGGTGGGCCCGAGGATTTTACAGCCAATCTGGAGAAATATCTAATGGGCGATGACGATACATTCGATCATAAGGATTCCAAGGATTTCCGCGAAGAGAAGGAAGAGGAAGAAGAGGAAGAAGGAGACGACGAACCGGTGCCGGAGGAGCAGGAGCCACCGCGGGCGCAATCTCCTGAACAAAAACCGCAGGAACAACCGCAAGATTCCTCCCATCTGCAGCAGCCTGCTGTGGAGGATGAGGGAGATCTGGGCGAGTACAGTGAATTTGCGCCGGTTGACATGTCCACGCCGTCTCATCTATTGCGCAGGGGCAATGCGCTTTCGAAGGAGGTGACGCAGCTCGATAATATCGAAGAGGATCCGGACGATGAGCCGGATATGGCGAGGACGCCGACGGTGCGGAGGCACAAGTCAACTCGGAGTGCGGATGAGCCGGATATGAAGGATGATTTGCTCAGACAGATTGCGGAACTGAAGCAGGCAGTCCAGGAGCGAGATGAACAACTGGAAAAGAATCACAGACGGGTCCTGGAAGCTGCCTCGGCCGGAGAGCAGATCAAGCATCTACAGGCAGAGTTACAGAAGAAGACTGTCCTACTGGATGAGGTTCATGCCAAACGCAACGACGATGTACTCCTACGTGAGCGGATCCAATTACTTCAAAAGCAAAATGAGGAAAAAGAATCGCTTCTACAGAGGTCGTCTGTAAATGAGTCAGGACTCAGTTCCCTCCAGGAGCAAATTACAGACATGAGAAAGGAGTTACAAAATCGACCGGCACGTACGGACATAGATGTCGAGAGACTAGAGACAATCGCAAACTTGCGCCAGCAATTGGATCTGGCTCACGAGCAGCTTAAAAAACGGGATGCTACTCTTGACGAGGCTCTCGCGAAACTGGAGGAAGTTACCACAACCAAGGAAGTACAACTTCGAGAGAAGATTACTGAAATCGATGGATTCAAAGCTCAGATTGACGATCACCTTCTAGAGATCCAGAAACTCGAGGCGGAGATAGACCGCGCAAACCGCGAGTACCGGACTCTGGAGGATCGGATTGCCACGCTCGAGATCAAAAACCGCCCATTAGAGGAGAAAAACAGCACACTGGAAGCTGATCTGAGTCGCGCACAGTCGCAAGTTACTGCGCATGAGAACGCACTCAAAGCGATGGCAGCGGATCTGCCCTGGGAAACAGGCCGCAGCACGTACATGAACATCTTAGACTTGATCGATCAAATTAACCCGGGTGAGGACGTTCCCAAAGAAGCTGGCTCCATGGAGCACGAGACAGAACAACTTCGCGATGAAATAACGAAACTGCAAACTGAATTGGGAGAAGCGTTGTCGTCCCAAAAAGCGCTAGAAGCCCAACAAAAGCTGTCTCAAGAGCAAGCCGCCGAGGCACAAACTCTCATCAACTCAATCGAGGGCGAGAATACCCACTTGTCCAAACGGGCGGAGGAACTCAAATCCAATCTGGACAAGGCCAACTGCGAGCTAAACGAGCTCAAGAAGGAATATTCCGAGGCGCAGGATACCATCCAGCGTCTCCAGGAAGAAAAGAACACGCAACAACCCAGCCCACATCCTTCCCCTCCAACGACCCATCAGAAAGAAACCACCCTGGAAGAGATTCACCAGGCACAGCTGCAAAGCCTCCAAACAGCTCATGCCACTTCGGTTTCTACGCTCCATGCCTCCCACGCCGCCTCAACCCGTAAACTACGGAACCTCCTCGCGACTGCTGAAAAGCAAGAGGCAAAGCTGAGGTCCGAACTCCAATCCTTACGCAACTCACGCTCCACGCAAGAAAGCGAGATGAAGTCCCTCCGCGCCGAGATCAAGAGACTCGAAGATGTCATCATTGTCAAAGACGAAACGGCCGCCGCGCTGGACAAACGAATTGCCCAGTCCGTCGAGCACCGCGAGAAAGAATGGGACCACCGCATTCAGACCGTCCTAGCAGAGCGCGATCGATTGGGCAAGGCCCTCTTGCACACCTTGGGCCAAAAGGAGCTCGGGGAAAACAAGGAAAACGTCGACAAGAACGGTCGGCCGATGCAGCCGTACGCGTATAAGGAGACTTCGAAGAGGGGAAGGAAGAAAGTATGATAGGATCGGACCCTAGGAGGACTCTAGGGTGCTTTATGATTTGTTTCGGTGTTTGGTTCTCGGGTTTGTGTTTGAGGCTGGGATTCTATATTTTGGTTGGCTTCGTTATTGTGTTATACAGAAGGACATTTGCTGGTTGGGGCCTGGTTTCTGGGACATTGATATTCAGGGTGTAAAATATATCGTTCATTGAATACAGCATCGGGTTCTGTCTTTCTCCCTCTTTGAGCTATGTGCTTCTGTGATATGTGCATTGATATTTTACTGAGGATAGCATGACTTTCACAGCATAGACTAGTTAGCGAGGCTCATCTCCTTCTAGTAAATACTAAATAGCTTGTTAAAAAAATTAGAAAAAAAAAAGGGGGGGCTGTAAAGTAATTCAATCATAAAGCAAAAGTTCCATCACATTACAACTCGACTCGACATACATCACTTCAAATGAAAGAACCGAGACACGAGCATCTAATACTGATATGTTGCTAGTATTTCACAAGAGAATATAAGAAGAAATAGCTGACTCAAAAGACATAAATCAACAGGTCTGTCTCGCTTTCTTACTTTTCGAGTCCATACCAGTAGGACTTTTTTAGGTGTTTAATTTCTTTTACCTTTATAGTCCGGCCTGCAGACGTAATATCGTTTAGTACCCAGCCATACTCGTACGGTTGGCACCACGATATGTGTTGACATCAGGAATCAAGTCCCGAGTTTCATCCACGGAAGCCCCTGATTCTCGGATGCAGTCAAGGGTTCCTGATGAACCGAAGCCACCGCACGTACTGCTGCGTGGCCGTCGCGTGCTGGAATAGTGAATTTCTACATCGTTTCTTCGAGATTGCGAGGACAAACGGCGCGGTTCATACCGGCCACGGTAGCTGTGCCGAGTGTGCGGTTGATGATAGCTTCTGGTGTAACGGGGCACATGCGATTGCTCAAACTGGTAAAGCTGGCTTTGTCGTCGTTCCTTAGGTCGCGGGTTCTGATGGGCTTGATTATCAGGCTGCACAAGGGATGCTCTGTGGCTGGTTGCTCGATTAACAGGGTGCCAAGCCAGGGGGTTCGGTGGGACGATTGTATAGCTTGGTTGGTGGCGGTGGATGGTGCGAGGAATTGGTGCTGTATGCGACGTGTTGGATCTGTGCACCCTGAGAGGCTCGGGTAGCACGACTTCAGGTGCATCAGAGGAGCTCGCAGATATTGGTCGAGGCAATGTGCTCGTAGGAACTTGAGTCTTCGGTGACCTTCGTGGTTCACGATCGACTGGGGGAGAAACCGCTGCCTCTTTCTCCCCGGATGAAGAAACGGGCTGCTGCCCGGAAGTACAGTTGTCGTTCAGTGTATTATGCTCCGCTTGCTTTTCAACATCTTGAGGTGCATTGGAATCGGCGAGAGCGCGAATTTGAGGGTCCGCTAATAAAGATAGTGAAATGGGGAAGGATTTAGGAAGATACTTCCTGAGTGACGATAAGGAGGACTTCTGCCTTTTATGACTAGACTTTGATGAACCTTCATGGTCACTAGCCAATCCTGTGACGGAAGCTTGCATGTGCTGCTGTAAGTCGGAGCTGAAACGTGCTCCCGGTGGCATTCTAGTAAGAGTATCATTGTGATATAACGTTGATCCTGATAATATATCGGCGTTTTCTGTATCAGAATTCACCCCAAGTCCTAGTTGGTGTCTCTGATATACTGGCGCAGTGTGCTGAATATTTGGGATGGTGGATTTCTCAAATGCGCTATCTGTGGACGACGGCCAATACGGATCGCGAGCGCCATAGGTAGCATTCTGCCCGGGACAAAGATAAAGCATGCCCTCCTTCAAGGTATCGCTTTCTAGGCTCGAATTCGAGAAGATACTCTCATCACAAACTGATTGTCGTGGTTTATATACGCCTAGTAGTGACACGTCATATGGGCACTCGCAGAGCTCCGTCGAACAGAAATAGAAACAAGCAGTTATGCTAATAGGGGGTTAGCAAAGGTCATTATATCTCAACATATCAGTCTCCTCACGTACAAGGATACAATTGAAATTATGACGGCAGCCCTATGGAGTGCACAGCTGACACCAACATTCCAGAAGCTACCTTTAGCAGTATCGGGCAGGCACGAAGCTTGTTGTGAAACAACCACTAAGCCTGCAACACTCGCCGCTAACCATATGATAACTGTCAATCGCAGGAGGTAAGTGCAGGCGGCGCGCAACATTGCCTTCTGGGCCCCAAACCCTAGCACTTTGTTATACTGCCACGCGAGAAGACTATGGAGAGCAACGAGCGGCACTGTAAAGAAGGACTGAGAATTGAGGTTAGTGTCATATATCAAACTATTTTTGCTTTCATACTTACAGCTATAAGAGCAAGAATCAAGCTCGGCGTCATCTTTGTGTCAACTTGTCTATCCACATAGAGATAGAGCACAAGCGCCCACTCGATGACTGATTCCAGAAGCAAGACGTAGAGGGAGATGAATACGACAACCTTTGTCCAAGATCCTCCCTTTGTGGAGGACATCGATCCGTTTGCCATTGTCAAGGTTGTCAAAGTTAACGATTGAAATAAGCTGTAATACAGCCTCCACAAGTGTAGGCCAGGAGCATTCAGGGTAGAGAACAATAAGGGAACTTATAATAAGATTTGAGATGAGCCAAAACTACTCAGGAAGATGAGATGGAAAAAGAACAAGAGAAAAGTATCCAAAATATTATTATTAGATATTGCTTCTTAGTTTGTGATCAAGATGCGTGTGTACTTAAAGATATGAGGCAGAAGTCAAGGGCTCGACAAAGACTAAATGAGAACTGCTTTGATGACTCGGGCGCGTCAACGCGGATAGAGTGGGAGGGGCTGGAATGCATGATCAAGAGGCCTGGAACATGAAAGGCAAGATTGTAGGGCTATCAGTTTGTATGGGACGTCATTCCGAGGAATGTAGGCTAGATGGCCTTCTCTCTGGGTGGTGACATTGAACGTGCCAAGGGCACCAGGAAAGTCAATAAGTGATCCCTGGTACAGTGTCAGTGACTGTATACATAGAATAGATTTTGCGGATCAGACTATTCCGTCGACCCTGTATATGTACATAGTGCAATATCGTACATTTTTCTCGATTTAGGTTGCGGACGCATTCCAAGGGGCTGTCGCGTGGTGTTGGCACAAGAAGGTCTGGGGTGGTCAAGATACAAGGGAAGAAGCATTAAGGCGTATGCCCTGATAGAATGTAGGAGAAACGATGGATAGAACTATTTGAATTGTGGGATGTGAATGTTCCAGGGAGGAAGGGCGTAGGCAAAGAAGGGAGGAAGGTAAATAGAGATGAAGTACAGAAGGTTGAAAGTCGACGCAGGGAGGGTGACCCCACGTGATCCCAGACGCTCTGTCGAGGAGACGCTTTTAACATACAGGGTTTCCCCTTCAAGGAAGAACAATGTGGCAATGATTATTCTCACTTTGTTGATGTCTTGGTTACAAGTATGAAGGGTTCAATGAACGCGAGACGCGGACAGACTGAAGCACTACTGAATTATTGGTATACCATGATTCTCTAAAGCTGAGATTGACTGATGACGCAGTTTACAGGCTGAAGGTTGGAAAATCGTGAACAGCTCTATAGGGTCTCAAGGGATAGCACCCGAATCACTCTAAAAAATACCACATACAAGTATATATACATGCCTAGATACAACACAAATCTACGCATATATTCTCAACCCTCATCAGACCTCAGTGGCTTGTAGACGCATTACACCATCTCCTGATGCCTTGTTATCGGTCAATATTCCGGTGACTGCTGTGTTCTCAGCATTATCCACTTGTTCCCTTGAGCTCTTACTCTTGAAGTGGCGAACTAAGGGGTCGATCAACGGCCAACGTCCCTGCTGTTCCCGATACCGCATCATCACAAACCAGACAATGACGACAAGCCAGTAGAGGTTATACGAGATGACCGAGCCGTAGGTGGCAGAATTTTGCCATCCAAGGATGGCATTGAAGATTCCCCATCCACCACCGCCGTTCACCAATGGACTGCAGCAATTGACATGCCACACACTTTGCCGGATGTCATAGGATCCAGGGCCGGCTCCTGTCTCTCCAGCATCACCGCCGATAAGGTTGCTCCACGTGTTATTCTCCAAGAACCAAACGCCACGGGAGAGGAGACCAGCGGCGACAAGGTAGAGTAAGCATGTCGAGATGACCATGAAAATCTGAAGTGAGGTTTGGTTTCCGCCTCTACATTAGGACGTAACATCTATTAGCATCGGGATTGATTGTTAACAGCACTTCGTGTCAGACCCACCGATAGATAATATAGCCGATCACCACACCGGCCAAGAGTCCGGTGATTACAGGAAGAGGGAAAGCGCTGGCCGGAAAACTGAGACTGACACCCCCGATAAACACCACTGCTTCGAGGCCCTCCCGGAGAACGGTGATCAGGGGCAAGATGAACATAAAGTACTTCTGCGTCCACTGCTTAACCTTATCTGCCAATCTGCCTTGAGGGAGGGGTTTCGCTTCTAATGCTTGGGCCAGCTTGACACGCCATTTCTCCTGCAACTTATTCACCCGCAGGAGGGCTGCCCCCATGACGGTGATGATGACGGCGGCAAGTAAAGCGAAGATGCCCTCCCAGAGATCCTCCGTGCTAGCGAAATGGTCTTTACCATAGCCATAGAAGGCCCCAATCATACCTCCCCCGATACAGAGGCATACGAAGAGCCCGATGGCAACTCCCCACCATACCTGAAGCTAGTCAATGCTATCTCCGTACTCCGTAGATAAGGTGAGTATGCGATAGGAGGTGGATACTCACCTGTTTGACAAGTTTTTTGCGAGTAACAGCATCGGTTTCTGATACCAGCGTCTGATTGATGAAGGCAAGCAACACAGAAACGATAATGCTGGTCTCAATACATTCGCGAAAACAAATGAAGAATACTTTAACCAGATTAATTAGGCGCGGTTTCTAAATTAAAGACAGGGAATAGAAAGAGATAGAGAGAACAGAAGTATGAAAGGATACTTACTGGGGACTGCAAATACATCGGTCGTCATGCTGTACGTGTGGTTATGGATACAGAGGGGAATGAGAGAGGACTAGAGATCTACAGGTGGACCAAAAAAGGTGCAGTCATTGATTGATAAATGATAAATGTCACCGCAAAGCCCCCCAGAAAATTTAAATTGAATAAGGCAATAAAAATCAATAAAAAAAAAGCCGCCACCGGCACAAATCGGGTACAGATTATCTGATTGATTATATTTGCGCGAAAAAAGCGAACCCACTGTCAGGGAAACGAGTGAGTGGAAACGGTACCAGAGATAAAAAAATGTCGTTCCACTCCCCACTGTTGCTTCCCTCGCACGCTGCAGGGTAGGATTTTCTTCTGGTTGCCTAACGCAAACGAGAAGGAATGGAACACCCTGTGCAGATGCATCGTTCTATTGGTCATGTGTGCGTTAGATATGGTCTGAGAGGAGAATCAGATAAGTGGGATCAACAATAGTCTGGAACCCTTACGGGGGTTAAGCTTCCGCTAAGCCGTATCTAATCATCACTTGGCTTGAATGGGGTGGGCCCATTCTCGGTGGAGGAATGAAAAGACGAAGGAAAAGACGCTAATGGACGAATCCTTTGATATAGGTTTCATTTAATATCGGTGATAATCCCTGGCACGGGTTCTACCATGTTCCACACCATCCCACCACGAGGAGAAGCCCACACGGTTGAAGGAATTTCAAAAGGGAAGAAACCTCTATCTTGAAAACCTACCGGTGAAATATTTCCTATCCCTTGTATGTGACGGCCTGTGCTCCTGTTCCCTGACCATGGAACTAGGGCTTTTCTGGTTGGCGGGCATCCTTGTCCACATTCTGGCTGTCAGTGCCAAGACCCTCAACTATGAATGGAACATCACTTGGGTGTCTGCAAACCCAGATGGCTTGCAGGAACGTCCAGTGATTGGTATTAACGGTCAATGGCCTCTTCCTGTGCTCAATTTCGACCTCGGTGATCGAGTGATTGCAAAAGTGTACAACGCTTTGGGTAACGAATCTACCAGCATCCATTGGCATGGTTTTTTCCAGAATGGAACTACTCACATGGATGGTGCTCCAAGTGTGACACAGTGCGAAATTGCTCCCTGGTCAACTTTTGTATATAACTTCACTGTGAGTCGCTTCAATTAAAGGGGCCGCTGGAAGCCCTAACTTTGACTGACGGACCAGGTCAATCAAACGGGCACATACTGGTACCACTCGCATGCCCGAGGGCAATACCCAGATGGTCTACGACAGGCTCTGGTTATAAGAGGGCCTGATGAGCCCTTTGCCGATCAGTATGATGAGGAGCGCATCATCACACTGTCAGAGTGGTATCATGACCCGATGCCAACACTGCTCAAGCAGTTCATCAGTGTCACGAATCCCACAGGAGCAGAACCCGTGCCAAAGTCAGCCCTCATGAATGATACTCAGAATTTAACCGTAGCTGTTGAACCAGGAAAAACTTATCTCTTTCGCCTCGCTAACGTGGCTGCCTTTGCAAGCCAATATTTCTGGATCGAGAACCATACAATGAAGATTGTAGAGGTTGATGGAGTGTGGACTGAACCAGCCGAGACTAGCATGATATACATTACAGCTGCGCAACGCTACAGCTTTCTAGTAACCATGAAAAACGAGACAAGCAAGAACTATGCTATGGTGGGCAGCATGGACACGGTAAGTTCACTTCAGTTGATCGATTTCTATGTTACTTATGATATGATAGGACCTCTTCGATGCGCTCCCTCCGACATTAAATTACAATGTTACAGGATGGCTGGTCTACAACAACAAGGCTGACAACCCTCCCCCGGCCGAGTTATCTTCATTCGACCCATACGATGATTTCAACCTAGTGCCCGCCGACGGCGAGAAACTATTAGGAGAACCCAACTATACCGTCACCCTAGATCTTACTATGGGTAATTTGGGAGACGGTGCCAATTAGTAAGTCACTCCGAAAATCCCTTTTTCATACGTTCTGACTAGGGCCAGTGCCTTCTTCAACGGCAAAACATATGTCATGCCTAAAGTACCAACACTTTACTCGGCACTATCCACTGGATCAGCTGCCACGAACTCTAGCATATATGGATACAATACCAACGCATTTGTCTTAAATAAAGGAGATATTATCGACCTGGTTCTGAACAACGACGACACGGGGAAACATCCCTTCCACCTTCACGGTCACAATTTTCAAGTAATCGCCCGCAGCGATGACGATGCAGGCCACTACGATGCCAGCAACCATCCTGCTTTCCCGTCCGTTCCAATGCGACGGGACGTTATCTACGTGAAGCCCTCAGGATATTTCGTCATACGATTCCAAGCTGATAATCCAGGTAGCCCTCTATCCCAATTCGTGTTTCCCACGTATTTCTAATTGATAATGTAGGTGTATGGATCTTCCACTGCCACATCGAATGGCATATGGACTCCGGTCTTGCCGTCGTCCTAATTGAAGCCCCACTAGAGCTACAAAAGACCCTCACAATTCCAGAGGACCACTGGCTGGCCTGCGATGCTAGCAATACCCTGAAAGAGGGCAATGCGGCAGGAAATACTGAGGACTTGTACGATCTAACCGGGGCAAACACCTCGGTCCCACCGCTGCCTGCTGGTTTTACCGCACGAGGCGTTATAGCATTAGTTTTCAGCTGTATTGCGGCAGCTTTAGGTCTGATCAGCATTGTCTGGTATGTATAGCTTACACATATTATGCTGCTCTTGCTTGTGATTTACATAGTCGCCTATGAATACCCATGCTGACGAAAATAGGTACGGCGTGGCACCGGTTACAGTAAAACAACAGTCGACCGATGAGAGGGAAGGAGATAGCAATTGAGCTAAGTGGTACGAGTTAATTTTTGTATAATATAAATCTCATTCTTCTGTGGCTTCCCTTTCATAACAATGTTGGAGTCAAGTAACTACACAATATATCTTATGTAAATTCCGTCACAGAGTGCTATTTGTCCAATACTATAGGAACACGAAGAAGAGAGCTTTGGTTGCAAGCGAGGGTAGGAATAGTTGCTCAGGCCTCGATAAGATACATCTATGGGATACTCCCATGCCGGGAAGTATGCATACTACAGAGTGAATACAACCCTATCAACGTACAATCCAAACCCCCACGTCGCCTTCGTGTTCCAATAGCACATAATTACCCCACTTCACCTCCAACTCCTCAAACACCAGTGGCTAAAATAGCCGATAATTAATCAGGATCGTATCTTATCGTAACCTCATAAGTATGTTGCTTCCAAGGTCAACGTTCCGGAGCAAATCCCTATCAGGATAATGGCAAACCCCCACGTCCCTTGCTTCGGGATGAAACCTTCGACTCGAGAATGTAACGATCTGTGAGGAGAAGAGGAGATCCCATACGTAAGAAGGAAAACAAAAAGGGTTGGATCTCCCTTGACTCGTAGATTCAATCTATCAATTGCCGAGGTTCGTTACTACTGAAGTATACCCGACAGTAACTAACCCTTTGCCACAACTTGAACTCGCACAACATGTCAATCTCAGGCCCTCAGCCACCTTATCCTCTCCATCCCTCCGTGAAAGATCTCCTCGATCCCGAATATGTGTCCTTTTATAATCAGCATGTCATCGGCCAGCAACAAGTCCATCTCCAGCCCGTCCAAGCCTCCCGAACAAGCGGGATCTTGATTCCCGGCGGCGGACCTCTCCTCGAGGTCGGAAAGACGGAAGATATCATCATCAAACGACGTGCGACAGAAGGCCCAGAAATACTATTGCGCGCGTTCACACCGGCCGGTGAGACACCAGAGGGAGGATGGCCAGTGATGCTCTATTTCCACGGTGGCGGATGGGTACTCGGAAACATCAACACAGAGAATCCAGTGTGTACGAATCTGTGCGTGAGGGGAAACTGTGTCGTCGTTACAGTTGACTATAGGTATATACACACCGCGAACCCACCTATATACATCATAAAATAAATCACACCAATGCTAATACCGGAACTAGACTCGCCCCAGAGAGTCCCTACCCCGCAGCGGTCCACGACTGCTGGGAATCTCTTCTCTGGCTCATATCCGATGGACCCTCTCATCTCTCCATCAACACCTCAAAAATGGCGACCGGTGGTTCCTCAGCTGGGGGCAATCTGGCCTCGATAATTACCCACAAGGCTCTTACACTTTCACCACCGGTCCACTTCCTAGCACAGCTTCTATCCGTCCCTGTCACCGATAATACAGCGACAGTGGAAAACAATGAATCGTACAGACTGTACGAACATACTCCAGCTTTACCAGCTGCAAAGATGATCTGGTACCGTGACCACTATCTACCCGATCATGCAGATCGCACCAATCCCGAGGCAAGTCCATTATTCTACAAGGGCGACTGGTCGAAGCTGCCTAGGGCGTTGGTTATGGTTGGGGAGTTGGATGTCCTGCGGACCGAGGGGGAGCAATATGCGAAGAAATTGAAGGAGGCTGGTGTGAAAGTGGATTTGCAGGTGATGAAGGGCATGCCGCATCCCTTTTTGGCGATGGACCAGGCATTGAAGGAAGGGAAGAGGTCGATTACATTGATGTGCGATCTGTTGAAGGACGTGTTTTGGACTTGATCGTATATTATGATTGTATATATCGTTAGGTGTATTCGCAAGTTGTAGAACTGAGCTAAGATATGTCGTTTACTCACGATTCACATATCTCAAGGAACCAAGGCGAGAAAGGAGAAGGAATAGAAACAGCTGTTCACATCATTTTCGAATTAGTCGAATCATCTTGCTATATTACGGGAAGACTCAGACAAGAAGTTACCAAGCAGAGACAAAAGACGTTACAAATACAGGCCGCTTAGCCTTTCCTATTGCTACTAGATTCTGAAGACGTCATTCACCAGACCTCCAGCGTTCCGTTTAGTTCTCAAAAAATTCAATCGTCAACATCCCTAGGATCATGCTCTTTCCAAAACTTTTCGTACTCCTCCCAGGTCTGGGTTTGAAATTCCTCCGGCCAGGTGAGAGGGGCCAACGGTGTTCCGGTGTGCTCAAACTTCTCGAGGCGCTGCTCCGTTAGAGGCCGACTTTTATTGATACTATAGACACTGATCCGATAGGCAGAGCTCGTGACATGGAGACCCCAGTTCCACCGGCGCGAGCATTCAAGGGCTGAGTATTGATAGAGTTATTCCAGCATCGGCAAACGATCTCGATCCAGCCTTCGACATCGCAGGGAAGATCGAAATGCCAAGTACGCCAGGTCCATTTGTGTTTCTTGGACAGATTCTCGATTGGGGTGGTGTACCAACTGAAGACACCATCGGCTGACAGTTCCACACGCTCCGGCTATCTGCCTCCACCCGAGTATGCCCAGCCTTTGCAGTGGATCTTACCATTATGGATAACAGCCTGTTTATTCCAAGGAGACATTATTGCTGAGCTCACCGGCATCTCCTGGATCTGGATTCCGTCAGTTGGCCGTTGGTTGTGCTTGCCAACTTGCTGAGGGAAATACAAATACTCCTTGCTCTGGACAGGAGCACGGCTTGGTTCCTTGATTGCTTTAATGCGGTAGAGCCATTTGACACTGCGGGCACCGATATATCCCAACACCACCACCCTCAGCGGATACCCATGGATCTTAGGAAGCGGCTCCCCGTTCATCTCCCAGCAGAGAAGCACTTCATTGGCTTTAACTTTAGACCACGGGACACTGACGAGGTAGTTCATCACTTCATTGTTTTTGAAGTAGGTCTCCGCTCCATAAAATTCCAAGTGCTTGGCCCCATCGACAAGGCCTCCGCATGCTTTTATCACCTTCTTTAGGCTGATTCCCACATACCTCGCGGTGCCTATAGCGCCCTCAGCCCACGGGGCCTGCGGGACTTCGTCACCCTATCCTGCATACAAATTAAACTGCTCTATACGGCGCGTACCGGAGCACTGCATCGTGATAAGCTTGTCAACGCGTGGAAACCTAGTCTCGTCCATGAGGTCGTCCAGAGTGAAAGACTTGGGGTTGACAACCAACCCATCAAGAACGAGGTTCCACTTATCCTTATCGATGAGCGGGATGCCGCCATGATTTCAAACAAAATGCAGGGAATTAGGCGTAACTACTTTCGAGGAGACTAGTCGTTTAGGGGCCTCCCCATTATAAGGGAACTGCAGGAGATGGAGCATATCCGGATGCTTTTCCCGAAGCACAGTTTTCCATGAATCCTCCGGGGCTGTGGTCAATTCCCCGCCGACAGTGTGGTGCCACAACTTCCAATGGGTGCCTGGTAGTACGGGGTTCGTATCTGGAATTGGTCCCATCTGGAATTCTGGGTTCGGGGGAAATGTCTGAGAAGTAAGGTTTTTATGAGCCTCTTCTTTCTTCTCTCGAGCAAATAATTTGTCCCGATCGCTAAGAGCTTCAATCGCTGCCTCATCTTTGACCGGCTCCCCCCAGGTCTGCGGAAGGATGGTAATGGGTTCATGCCCCGATTGGTCTAAGATGGGTAATTTTGCCCCGGCGAGACCTTGCTCGATTTTCCATTCGTCAATTGAGACTCCATCTTGAGCTGTTTACTGTGAGGATAGACATATGCAAGAGAGTATATCAGACCGAGCTTATGGATGACTTTATAGAAATGTCTGTCGCATTGCTGACGACATTGCTTAGGTCTGGTTGCTTATTTTTTGAATGAAATGTGCCTACCGCGAAATTCGTTCCTTCGAATCTAGATCATAGTCTGAGGGAATACCACTATTCAGGGATCGAGCCATGGGTAATGGCCAATAGCTGCCATTCCTTGTATGTCGGATGAGTCGGAAAGTCAATTAGGTAGGTTAAATTGGACGCAAACTGACTGAAACGCATTCTCTGTTGAAATGATGAGGCATACATCCACGGTTCAGCTGCGGCGTTTGAAAGGACATGACATTACTTTGGGAGTTAAACGTTTTCTGGCACAGCCTAGATGGATTCCACGGGGGGGATGAACACCGAATGGTCATATTCATGTTCGGATCTAGACAATATTTTCGTATTCCTATGGAATGGAAAATAGTGGACATAATGTCGCATACCACATTGGATCATTTCGAATGATACGGGATAAAATGGATATAGATTTCGTTGTTTCTCACATAAGTCCAACATATCTGTTTCAGCTGCACAGCAGCTATATATTATATCAGGTCCTCTAGTATGCCTGAATCAAGTAAGGCGCCTCTTTACTACATGTGCAACTTTAAGCTCACACTGTTTGCGAATAGCTTTCTTGAGACAAGTCGCATATACTACCGGCGGACCTTCGAGACATGCGATGAAGTTCACAACACACGACGAAACACAGTCTATGGAACCGGTATCACAGTAGTTCGCATATAGAGTGAAGACTTGCGGTGCTTTTTTCTTTTCGCGTTGATAAACAACAATTAAAAGCATGTGCGTACTAGATTCAGGTGATCTGTTAGACAGAACCCTTGACCAGTCGTACAGTCCGCAGACTCAGGTACAAGTGTGCCTCGCTGGAGCTCCCGTTTATTTTCCTCAGGACAACTTAAGTGATGACATTTACGGCTGAAGTAACTTGTCTCACCTTTCAGTACATTGGGCATTGATCACCTGCTCGGTTCTTGTGGGAGGAACAGGACCATTGCCAATGATATCTGTCAATTCTTCGTGTGCTAATGAATCTGCCCAGAGCCCAAGTGGACCTTAAGAAACGCAAAATTTCCTTGTAGAACGTAGAGAGATGGAATCCTTAGCTCTCTTATACACAGATATTCTGTGCGAATTTAGTTGCTCCTAAATTGATATATCTCGGCTGAACTAGTGATATCTAGTGGAAGTTTCCTGCAACATGAAACTACATGTATCAGTTTCCACGCCTTCGAAGGTCCGACTCAAGGAGACAAAGAGGAGAAGCAATTGCTCAAACGTGATTAAGTCACGACGTATAATCAAGCTATGCAGAAATCAAGAAGAACTGTGGCCGAGGCTGTAAATCATTGGTTGGTTGAGCTGATCGTCCGCCATTGTATGTCGCTTATGTAGAGCATACCGAGTTAATGCCTTGTGTAACGGCCGGATATATTTTGCATGCCATAGCAGTCATAAGGCACTTTCCATAGGCTTGGCTAGGAGAGGAGCAGTCGACCACTCGATCTGTTAGTCGTTTAACACACGTGGGACTTCTCATCTAGCGTTTACGGTATACTTCTAGCGAGGCATACTTTACAAGAAAATTTGTGACAGTCAAATTATTGCTATCTATCTTAAAGACGTTTACAAGAGCAGCCCTATATATCTTCAATCAAGCTATAGAGGTTGATTAAAAATTTGACCTGTAGATCTAGATTCCTGTGACCCGGAGCCTGGGTATAACGCCAACAACATGGAATGTGTTGACCCTCAACTAGTTGTATATGTATATTGTGAGGTGGAAGTCGAACATGCTGGTATTTAGTGACTCTATAGGCTATTGTTAACTCAAGATTGGGTCAACGAGGGCTCCTTGTCCGTTTATATATTAATATATCTCATTCTCAATGCTTATATCCTAACCAATGCTCATCTTTTCTTTTCTATTCCACCTGCTCCCGCCATCCAGTAGTAAACATGTCTATATTGTCATCATGTACTCATTCAAAGTCATCTTACTCTCATCTTTTTTGCTACATCTGCGTTTAGGAGTCCAGTTGACCATCGCTCGGCACCATCCTTGTTAACTCCACTTATCCAGACAATCCAAGCGGTGGGTGAGCTTGGCGGACGGACAACCCAAGAGCTGTTTCTCCACGATGCTAACCACAAAGTTCAAGATGGTAAGATCAAGCCTCCTTCTAGTGTATACGAGGCCTTCTCTCGTCTCTTCTCCATCCCAAGTCACAAGGAGCTCTCCTTGCCCCAGACAGCTACGGGCCTAGTGGTTCGAGGCATAGAGCCGAGCAATATCCTCGACCTTATCCACGGTCTCATGGGTTTAGAGATTAATTCAGAGCACAATCACAACCCCCGGGAACCGAAAAACCACAATCTACCCCAAGAAGTACCCACATGATGCACCCTACGATGTAGATGAGAACAGATTACGATCAGTAATCTACATACCTCCGGAATCCTCCTATGGCGCAAGTGGTAAGCAGCCCTTATTGTTAATGCCTGGCACTGCCAGTCCAGCAGGTTCAACCTACCAGTGGGGGATGATAAAGCTTCTCGCCAACATGGATTTCGCAGACCCGATATGGATCAATATTTCCGGGTTCTCGCTGAAAGACATACAAGTAAACGCCGAGTATGTCGTCTACGCAATCAACTATATTGCGGGTGTATCCAACGGCTCGCGGATAGGTGTGATGACCTAGCCAGAGCGAGGCTTAGATATGCAATGGGTTCTGAAGTACCGGCCCTCAACACGCGACATGGTGTCTTTATATCCATCAGCGCAGACTTCCATGGCACCTTGTCGGAGGATGGATGCATTCTTCCCAGCCAGTTGTGCACACCCGCCATCAAGCACCAGGACTATGAGTCGGACCTTGTGCATGCACTGCGCGCCGACAACGGTGACCCGGTGTACGTGCCTACTACTTGCGTGTACTTCGACGTTGATGAGGTGTTCCTACTAGTGACGGATCCCAATGCTTCCGGTGCGCTGAAAGATGTAAAACATGTCCTCGTGACTAATGCGCAGATTCAGCTGGTTTGCCCGGGGAAGCTGGCAGGAGGCTTTTATTTACATAAAACGATGCTGGTGAGTCCCGTTGCTTGGGCACTTTTTGTTGATACCCTGTCCCATGACGGCCCCAGAAGGATGGACCGTAATGATCGGGACACACTGTGTGATCGGTTAGGTACTGACGCGACGGCCTTTGTGTTTGGCGCCTTTACTATAACAACGTATAGGCAGATCGGATATGTAGAGCCGCTGTTGAAGGAGTATACTAGACGACCACAGAACAGCTGAGTCTGAGCTGTGACGACGAGGGTGCAGAGATTGAAGGAATAAATATCTAACATCACATTAGAAATTAGCAATAGACGTGACACTTTAGTCACCCATAATTGGAGGTTCTGGACATCATTGAATCAATAAGTTGGGGTCAAGCTGCGCCTACCTGGTCTCCTCACGGATGCAACATGGAAGATTTAATTCCGGGTGGTGCACACCCATCGTTATTCCTGCAGGGAAGCGCTCACTGCTATCACCTACTTCGTCTGTTCTAAATCGGCAGAATAAATATCAATTCTTAGTGAACCGAGGATGGATATTGGAGAGCGTGTAATTTTAGCTCCATGGTACGGGACGTGTGCTTCAACATCGAGAAATGGATGGAGCCAGCCGATATCCAATCAAATGATGACGCTCTTCAGCTCACTCCGGTGTTATTGCTAATCACATGGAGGCAAGGAGATATTTCACACGGAATTTGTGCACCAAGCTGATTGATGACTCCTTTGCATCCGTATCGACGGGGCTCTTATTTCAATTTGCCCTTGATCTGCTCAATCACTAGACATGTTGCGCGGATCACACAAAACTCCAACAAGGGATAATTTTAAATGATGTAAAAATTATTAGAAATGTAACCTTGGAACTAATGAGGGCCAGGGTGCAAGACTATAATGTCTATTAGTATAGTAGTAGTACGGGAGGTAGTCTTGTTTATGGAAAAGAAATAGTGTAAAAGGGGAGAATAATAAGCTAATACTCCAAGTTCATAAATCCATAGCGTTCCCTAAAATGAACACTATTACTGAGGCAATCATAACTTAATTAGAAGAGAGGCATTGCTATGACGTCCGGAGGGTCTCCGATTATCATGTAAGGTAATACGACCGATGAGGCTCTTCAATAGAAAATACAATGGGCAACAAAGATTAGCCAAATAAAGAAAAATGAATACCATTATGGAAGACAATGGATGGCACACTCCATCGGCTATGATCACCTCTTCCGATGTCGCCTAGCAATCCCTTCCACCGTGTGGGCTTATTGTTCGCCCTGATACGAACGGTGGGCTCCCACTTTTGTTCGCTAAGAGCCCGGACTATCCTTAAAGCAGGTCTGTGCCTGGCTCCTTCACTAGTAATAGTTAGTGATGTGGAAATTGCGCTGATTGGGGTCGGACTAAGGAAGTCAAAGCACGCCTTTTTCTGCTCCGGAAGAGAGGAAAAAGTCTAGTGGATAGCGTGAGGCGAAAAACTAGGTAACGGATGTAACCTTTCCCATTTTTAAAACATCCCGATGTAATCTTCGGCCCATTTTCTCAGGTATAGAAACAATGGAAGTCGTAGTTTTCGAGATGGACGGTGGTACCATATAAACACTAGTAGTTATTGTCCAACAGCGCCAGGGAAATACGGTAGATTTGTAGAGATTGTTGATCTGGAAGATCCGGCCGTGGTTCCGGACAAGGATGACCTAAGGATCCAGCAGATTAGCTCCAATACTGAAATTTTTCTTCTCCCACTCCACGACAACACCAATAGGAGATTATCTTCTGTTGTTGAAAGCTTAAGTAGCATGAATGCTGGGTTGGTGTCCACCTGACATCAGGCCAGGACCAGTAACTCTTCATGTTGATTGGTGTTCCTGGCAAGCAGGAAGGGTACCTGGTCTTACACTAGACTTGTTCAGGCAAGTGCGCAATACGCGCTAGACTAGTTTCAGAAAATCCCATGGAACGGGTCTAGTGTAACTTCGGCTATTGACTTAGGTAGGTACCCCGTGGTACTAGTAACAGTGATACACCCTCAGTACTGCTCTTCATAATGCATGGATACCGGACCGAACTTTCCACCTACAAGAAAAAGGTGTGCACAGCAGTAGCCTCAACGTTTGCCGGAATGCATCCAACCATGTGGCCACAGAGAGCACGGGTCGCTGAGGTACACCATCTCAGCGCCAAACAATGTACGATGTGACCGGGTGTAGTCGCAGGGCTGCCGTTTCTTAAGCACATCGGCCAAATGTATCACCCCCACAGCTTACAGGCGACGAAGGAAGAGATCATTTCCACTGGGTTGTGTGCCTGGTTTGGCCCCTCGATTGCCTAATGCAAGACCCAATGACTGACTGGTATTAGGAAATTTAGTCCCTGTTAATGTGCGGCTCTACGGCGGAACCAGAACCGTTTACTCGAATCACCATGAGAATACTATTCAACGGCAATGTCCGGTGCGCATTATCTCCTCTTTTTGGAGCCACTCAGGGCCTTCCATGGTCCAGGGACTTTTAGTGCTCTAATATCAACTTCCTCACTAGTATCTCTAGTATCCTCTTTTACTGGAATAGGAAATTTGCCATCCATCTATCGAACCCACTAGGGTCCGGAGGGCATGTACGTTTCCTAATTTTGTCGGGTTACTCATGCTTAGACGCTCCATTCGGGTAGCACCATGCAAGAGGAGGTGAGATGACGGGAGATTGGCTGCTTGCCAGATCCCCTGGTCATTCTCGTATATAGTCTGCTTCGCCCATGATTGCTTCTATGTCAGTTCTGTGGCTTTGCTCGCGGTAACCCTCCAAGCAGACATTTGTCTGCGTCCTTTCATTGCTATATTCCACACTCATTTACTGGTCTATATCGGCTATTAGTCAGACCAGCAGTCATTCTTTTTAATCATCATGGCCTTCAGCAAGAGCCTCGCCGTTGCCACGGCAGTTTCAGCAGTGTCTCCTTTCGCATACGCTTTCAATGCCCAGGCGAAATCGAACGTTGCCGTCTACTATGTATATTTGCTACATCGCAGAAGGCTTTAGCCATGTCATTTTACTGATCATGTTACAGGGCCAAGGATATAATCAGGAGCGCCTCAGTCATTTCTGTCAAGAGACCTCACTGGATATTATCAACATTGGATTTGTTAATATATTCCCCGATCAAGGTCCTGCCCATTGGCCTGGCACCAACTTTGGCAACCAATGTGACGGCTTGACTTATGAGGTTGGCGGTGTCAAGACGGACTTGCTCTCGGGCTGCCACCAAATCATGGAAGATATTCCCATCTGCCAGGCAGCGGGCAAAAAGGTTCTACTGTCCCTAGGAGGTGCTACTCCCGATGACCAACAGATCCTCTCGACGGAGACCGCTGTTGGTTTCGCCGACTTTCTTTGGGCATCCTTCGGCCCAGTGAACGATGCTTGGTCGGCTTGGAATGGCCCTCGTCCATTTGGCAACGTCTCTGTTGACGGTTTCGACTTCGATATCGAACATAACGGTGACTTCGGTATGCTTCTTTGCCCAAGCCATCGCAATGCAAGATTTAAAGGCTAATTGATGTCAGGTTACGCGACTATGGTCACACGTTTGCGGGAGCATTTTGCTGAGAAGCCCGACCAAAAATTCTACATCTCCGGCTCCCCTCAATGTCATATACCCGATAAACAACTGGACCTCGCAATCGCAACGTCTGCGTTTGACTTTCTCTGGGTGCAGTTTTACAACAACGACGATTGCTCCGCTCGTAATTTTGCCAGCGGTGAGGGCTTCAACTTTGACGCTTGGGTCGAAATCATCAAGTCTGGCGGTAACCCTGCTGCGAAACTCTACGTTGGTCTGCCTGGCAGCGAAGCTGCGGCGAACGCTGGGTACTACTTGACTCCCGAGGAGGTCGAGCCTATAGTTTCCAAATACATGAAGAAGTATCCTGATACCTTCGGAGGTATTATGGTCTGGGAGGCGACTCAATCCGACCGGAACCAGATCAATGGGACTAGCTTCGCAGGCAACATGAAGAGAATTCTGACTGAAATTGATCCTACGCCGACACCATTTCCCTCCAGTACCCCTATCGCGTCGAGCACGCCTGTTCGGTCGAGCACACCTATCAGATCCAGTACTCCGGTCATATCTGGAACCCCAACTCCGTCAAGCACCCCCGTCCAGTCAAGCACCCCCGTCCAGTCAAGCACCCCCGTCCAGTCAAGCACCCCCGTCCAG
>MBFL02000269.1:0-50519 GCA_001696595.2 Aspergillus hancockii
GAAAGAAGAATAAGTCCTGTCATAGCAAGAGGAAACAAGACAAGACGAGAGATCAAAATAAGTAGTAAAAATGGATTACAAGAAGGGAATAATAGGCGGACGACGGCCTCTTAAGGAGAAAACCCTCTTCCACCCAAGGAAGCAAGATGGAGATGAACAAGAAAAAAGGTGTTGTCGGATGATGCACAGATATAGCCAAAAAACAAAGGAAATGTAATACTAAATTTCGGCTCTTGATCTAAAGCGTCAATTCACTGATGCAAGAACATGCAAAATGCATAAATCTATACGTGGCGCGTGGTTTAAGCCTTCTCCTCGAGGGAGGCCTTTTGAAGCTCGTCGGAAACATCGGCAGCGGCGTCCTTCTCCTGCTTTAGCTCAGCTTCAGCCGAGACCTTGCCGTTAACACCGCTATTAGCAATGGCGGGCTTCTTAGCAGCGTCAGTCGCGCGATCGTCGGCCTGAGCAGCCTCCTCCTCCAATTTGGCAATCTCCTCCTCGGCCTTCTTGATGTTCTATGAAATCATTAGTTTTTTAAGGTCAATGGGTTAATGAAGTGAATGTGTCAGATCGGCACTTACCTCCTGGGTCTTCGAAGCTTGGTCCTTCTTCCACTCCGTAATCTTAGCGGCGAGCTTCTCGACAACAGCAGGAACATCGGACTGGCCCATGGGTGGGTCGATCTTGACCTTGGCGAAGTCCTCAATAATACCAACGTTGAGGTTGAACTTCTCGGTAGGAGCAGGGCTGCCGTTGGCGTTGGCCTTCTTACCCTTCTTGCCCTTCTTGCCGCCAGTACCAACGAAATAGTCCTCTTCACGGTCCTCCTTCTTCAAGAGCTTCATACCCTTGATGCTCGAGTCCTCAATAGTACGGCCAACCTCAGCACGGAACTGCGAAGACTGGTCCTTCTTATCATCCAGACCCAGAGCAGCGAAGTCGTACGAGGGGTTGAAGTGGCGGATAAGGCCCTGAGCGGTCAGGATTTCCTCGGTGTAAGCCAGGCGCGAGGCCTCCTCGAGCTTCTTATCGGCGATCTTCTTCTTCTTCTCGCGCTCGAAAGCATCCCGCTGAGCCTTCTGCTTCTCCCGGCGGACTCTCCAAGCCTCATCCTCATATTCCTTGTAGGCCTTGCGAGCCTTGTAGTAGGTGTCCTTGACCTCGCGGATAGCAGCCCACTTCTGCTGCTGCTCACCATGGAGCTTGGTGCGCTCGTCCCGCAGGGCGTTGAGGTTCTTGAAAGCGCTGTCCTGCTCGGCCTTGATGCCATCCAACTCCTTCTGGATCTCGGAGTACTTGTCGCTCAGAGCCTTGGCCTCAGGGTTGTCGAGAGTCTTCTTGAGGGTGGCGATCTGAGTCTTCAGGTCGTTGATGACCTTCTGGGTCTCGTCCAAGCCAGCAAAGTTCTTACGCTGCTTGCGCATGGTCGAGATATCGGAGAGGGCCTTCTTCTCGTCGACCAGGCGCATAGTGCCGGAGTCAACCTGTTTCTCGAGGCGCGCAATTTCACGGTCAATCTCCTCAACGTTCTTGAAGGACATGCGAGTGCGGGAGTTGTTCTGCTCCGCAATACGGGCCTTGAGCGTGGAGTCCAGAGCATTGATCTTCTCCTGGGTGCTGGATCTAGAGGCCTTGAAACCCTGCTGCTTCTGACGAATGGAGGAGAGCTCAGCACGGAGTTCCTGCTGTCTCTTGGCCGCGGGCGAGTCCTGGTTGTTGGGCTTGGCGGTCTCGATCTTGGCCTTGACTTGGTTCTTGGGATGGTTAGTTTCATGTTGAGTCAATGACAACAGAATAAGACGTAAAACGTGAGAATATCAAAAGCACGTAGAATGCACAGTGCATACTCGGTGCAAGAAGAGGGGAACCCCCCGAAAAATCGGCTGTGCGTAGCATACAATAACTTTCGCACGCCCTAAAGAACCCAATAAATCAAGTAAAATCATCACATACTAGTTTCTCCTGAACGGCAGCATGCTCCTTCTCAGCCTGGGCAAGATCGGCCTTGAACGCCTCCTCATTGGGCTTGGTAGGCTTCACTTTGTGCTCCGTGGCAGGAGCCGAATTGGCTTCAGCGGCCATCTTGTCAGGGAATTTGCAAGAACGGGAGAAACGCTTGACAATGCAATAGATTGACCGAAACCAATCTCTATGAGGGACCCCAAACGAGCAAAAAGCGAGGGGGAAAACCAAAGCGGACGTTGGGAGAAAGAGAAGGAATGGGGGCAGAAACTCGTGCTTAATTTCTCGGTCTGGCCTTTTCCTGACGGCGCTTAACCGTTGCCGCTTTAGCGCTGTCCCGCCGATTTTTCGAGAACCTCTGGTCGGCTCTCTATCGCTTTTCGCAACGTTCCCGACCTCCAGCTACTTTTTTTTCCCTACTCTCACCTACAGCTCGCATTGGGCTTCAGAGCTTGGTCCTCAACCTCTTTTTTAGTCCAGATTACTCTGGTCCTCTTTATTTTCTTACTCTAGTTTTTGCCGTGCGCCACATTTTTCACGATGGATGAGGACTACTCTTCTGGCTCCGCGGATGCCACTCGCGAGATGACCAGACTTTGGCGCACATGGAGGACAGTATTCGAAATGCTTCAGGATCGGGTACGTATTAATCGCCGGGAAACTGAGGAAGATAGCCACTGACTTGCTGGGTCGGAACAGGGCTACGAAGTCACCGAAGAAGAAGTGCAAATCGGCCTTGGAGAATTCTCACAAAAATATGCCGACCCTCTTGGATACCCAGAGTATGCGATCCCCCGCAACAAAACCCAGACATGAAAAGTCCAAACCATAAGAAAAGCCGCTAACAATCCGGCGTTTTCTTACAGCCGCAACAAGATGAAAATCCAAGCTCGGCCCACGGAGGCCATGCAAGCGAAATACACGGCCCTCAAGACCAACTCCAACCCGGACCCTCAGCCCGACTGCGGAACCATCTACGTTGAATTCTGCCCTGACTCGACCGCCGTCGGTACCAAGCAAGTGCGCGCCTTCAACCATTTCGTCGATGAGAACAACTTCCACACTGGCGTATTCATCACCCAGACCCCAATCTCTCCGTCCGCCGTCCGTCTGCTGAGCGGTGTCCCCGGTCGTATCTGCGAGCATTTCCAAGAGCAGGATCTGCTGGTCAATATCACCCGCCACGAACTGGTCCCGAAGCACGTCCTTCTCAGCCCGGAGGAGAAGGCTCGGTTGCTCCAGCGGTATCGTCTGAAGGAGTCCCAGTTGCCTCGTATCCAGGTATCGGATCCTGTGGCGAGATATCTGGGTTTGCGCAGAGGCCAGGTTGTTAAGATCATTCGTAGGAGTGAAACCGCTGGTCGTTACGCCAGTTACCGCTGGGTTATTTAATCGCGATTTGGGGCGGGTACGGCTCAAACGGCTGTGCTATGCTGATGAACAGCCGATTTGTTTGGGGGTGTCACAATGCGTTATCATTGTGATGTCGTTTAGGGAGCTGTCAAGTTTGCTGAAAGATTTATCTGGTAGACTTGTCACATTCTTAAGGCAAGCTCTCTCCTTCAATCTAGTCAAACATTACACACTCGGCATGGACATAACCGAGAGGGCATGTATCAAGAGAAAGAAAGGAAGAAAAACCGGAGGAAAAGGCAAGAGATGGGACGATAAAGAAAAAACCAGACTGAAGTCCAATTGCAGGCATTATGGGCAGCATGGCGTAAGGGCGAAACGAATGATTCATGGCTGGAGTGTATGTCATGGTTCTGGTTGATTTCTTTGATTTTACTAATCGCAAAAACCCCGACTATATTGTATTTGTTCTGATAGAATTTTGAAGACGCAATGGTCATGAGATGTTATAATGGTAATGGTCCTTAATGGTAAGCTTACTCTTGTAGGTAGAGTAAAAACAGGTCCTAACAAGGCCGGCTAGGTCAAATCTTCAGGGGCAGTCTCTCCTCCATCGGCTGAAGTTCCGCGCGTTCGAGGAGGAATCCTTGCAGTCTTTCTGAATATGGCTATGAGCTTCTATCTTTGTAGCTTGTGACTGCTCTCTAAGCAGCTATGCTAGTCTTTTCATATTCCCGTAGTAAGAAGAGCTACAAGAATTATTACAACACCATTATTTTTGTTAGTTGGTCAGTGCTAAAGGGCTCTATGATAGGTTCACTGGCACCTGTTTGGTTAATAATAGCTATCTTATGCAGTGTGATTGCTAAACTAGTACCTAACCTATAGTAGCCCCGAGTAGAGCTTCCCTCGACAGGGTACAAAATATCATACATCTCATCGTTAACCTGTGTCTAAACGGTTACTGCTGATTCTACCAACTCTAGCACTTAACCTTCAGCCCTCGATCTATCGGACTACAGGCTCCGCGGGCTGTGTACGATCCCATCTTTCGGGATTGAACAGGGATGTTGCTAAGGGATCCAGGAGCTGGCCGTTAACTATCCAGCCACTACTGTAAAGAGTCAACCACTATGAAGTGAGAGACTGGAGCCAGCAAGTGGTTCATAAAGAAGTATTTTGTTAACCCACGTGGTATATAGCTCAAGAATACAAAGACACACCTATATCGTCAGAGTTTGGCAGGGTGAATTTGTGCGCCTCATGTCTCCTTAGGCTCCGTACCCATCCAGTGGCAGGAAATTGCGGACTGGACCTTCATCGTGGCATCTTCTGCGTGACTGCGACCTGCCACGATCTGATTCAATAATTGATGGCCATGCTCCCCTCTCGAGGAGAATCGTCGCTTTACCTTCTGTTCTACCAGTATTTGTATGTTTCACTGGGTTTCAACAGAAAATAGCTCAGGTCACGGAGCCCAGCATGTGACCAACATTCCATAAATAACAATTGGTAAGCAAAGTAGAGGTACTTCATATCTCTATTCCAATCTATTGTAAGATAAGAACCAGTGACCAGCGACAATTTACAAGTGAGATGGAGACTAAACACGAAATACCCATCCTTTATCAAAGGTTCATTGAGTATCTCGACATCAAGTTACAGGATAGACAAATAGGATGTGGTATGCAGAGAGACTCTTTCATGAAGGAAGTCAGTAGCTAAGGAGGTGATCTCCCTTGTCTATCTAACTAAGATGCAGGCTGGTATCGGAGCCAGATCCTATGTATATAGTTTGACTTGATCTGGCTTCACTAGATTCCTGATCCTGAGTAGAATAACTAGAATCAACTGCTAGCCACCTGGGGCATCCTGAATCTATCCACAAGACTTTTATCGCGCCTGATCTTTCAAGATGAATATTGATGACGAAATCGTTAAAGTTCGAATCGTTGTTCACACAACGGGTCTTGCAGGCTGGGATAAGAGTAGAAACCATTGGTCAATATACCTACTTCTCAGAGGCAAAATGATGTCCGTTTGCTTGGATATGCTTCTCGTGGATGACAGTGATGAAAATGGGACCTTCATTGTGTCGTCGTGTTTCTACACCTTGCCAAGCTCCAGCCTTATACACTATGATTATAATGTTTGCGCCGGTCTCACTGTAGGTCATTGCGTGGAGCTGACCTACAACAAAGGAAGGGAGAGATATCGAATGACAGCCTCGGGAAATGGTTGTCGTTATTGGATGTAAGCATCTTGTACTGAAATGATTTCCATGGTCACAATCTCATATCTCTCCTTTAGTTGGAATGTTTTCTTGGACTTCACAATTAGAGGCTACATTACCGTTTCAGAGCAAGAAGAAAAAGGTATTCGGACAATGTATTCAGCAGAGATACCATTGGGATTCTCGAGAGGTGAATACAGCTGCCAGATCCGATAGAGGTTGGTGAATTCTTTTAAGTTCCCAAGGAACAGTAGAAGGGCTGCTGCTCGGTTGTCGTCGTGATCACACTGGAGGAAGAACACCAGTTTTTTCTCGAAACTTGCCTAGTCTTTGCATGATGAATACGGTGCTGGCCACAATTAGTATCCCCTACCAATATTCCCATTGTAACATAGCTGAACACAGGGATTGTATCTCACATTGTTTCGGTAGACACGGTCTAGAAGTCCAATGATACTTTCGTCAACCCAAGGTGATGCTTACTTCTCGATACTCGACATCAAGTACGTTTGAGAGGTAGTGCGAGTAAATGCAATCTTCCTTCTGGCCTTAGGTAGATTTTAGACGATATTAGGATGACCTTGGAGTGAGACGTTCTCCAACAAATTGCCTTTAACAAATTCCATAACAGTATAACCCAGGTCGATAAGCATCGATGGGCTTTCAGGACTTTGGCATTGGTTCCATGGAAGAGAGCACCAGCATCTTCTGGTTCGCCGCTTCGTCTGTAGTTACACTCCAGCCGAATTCGGCAATTACGTAGTCAGGAATTGATTACGAACAGCGTACACACACTATAGCATTTGGAAACCGACTTCCATGACACAGGCGTAAAATTTCTTCGTCAGGAAGGTCGAAGACTGAACACCATCACTGCGGGGGGCGGATAAATTGTTCGACGAGTAAATGTGGGACAAAGGCTGGCGGAGACGGTGACTGGGGCGCCTTATAAAGCCTATGGAGCGCAATCGGAGGAGCATATGACTCGCCTGGTTTCAGTAATGTAACACCAGGAAAGCAGAGAAACTATATACCGAAGTATTAATGTAGACCATTGCAGCGATCTTCTGCTCCTGAAATCACTCCTGTCGCCTTTTTTCCCAAGCAATGGAACAAGTCAAACGCCTGCTCACTTCGACCGTAACCTACTTAGCTCAAGCCTTCACGAGGGTACAAAAGAGGTAGGTCAAAATCCAGTTCATATAATCTCATATACATAGAAAAGAAGGTTAGGTTAGACACAGAAAACCGACACCAACGCCATCGCTAATACCAATCCTTCACGCATAACCAAGAAGACCCATATTAAACAAGAGAATAGAAAAGAAGACAAGCCTATTTATACATCAAACTACCGTTTAGTATATACCATCGTGTGCTTATGTATGTTTCGATAGCAATCCTCCAACATCCTGAAGTTCAACATCATTACTCCCCTCAGGAATCGGGGCACTCACATTGGACTGTGATCGATATGGGGGAACCGGGGATACCGGCGTGTCGTTAAAGTGCACGCTGGATCCCCGACGGCGGCCGTAAGAGTAACTACGAAGACCACCGGGTCGAAAGAAGTTTTGTGGGGGGGTTTGAATTGAGGTCGGGGTGGAGAGTAGACCGCCGACATCTTGAAGAAACGCTGCGCTTCCGCCGCGTATGCGCGATGGTTGAGGCATAGGATACTGCCTATATGAAGTTGGAGGGGGAGTACTCTTGGGTGAGGGATCAAGGAGACCACCAACGTCGAACATGGCGACGCGTCCCGGTGAGCTGGGGATGGAATCGCCTGATGCTTTGCGAGGCGTCTTGTTGGTGGGGATATACTCGTGTGGACTCACTTTGACCTCCAGGCTGCCTGTGGTGGAGGATCGGTCGTCGTCTGTGGCAGATGAATGACGGCTGAAAGACCAGTTTGGGTTCAGGGTACCTGTACGGGCTGCCAAAGGCTCACAGGGAGCGACGACTGGTGCCGGGCGAGGCAAGTTACAGTCTGAAGAGCATAATTTAGGGTCTAAGCGGATGCCCATATCACAGGCGAGGTCGGAATCGCTTCCCCATTGATGATGTGTGATTGTTGTACGACGGACGGAGCTGTGGTCCATGCTTTCACTGACGGAAGCGGATCCAAGAGCCTTTTTGAATTTAGTTTTCTTAACGCCCTTGTCTCGCACGAAGGATCCGATTACTATCGCATTGGAGACCGCTGTTGCGGCGAGGATCTCCAGTGAGGCTAGGAGAGAGCGGTACTGCTGCGAACCTTTGTGACCGATCACGGCTGGTACACGGTAGCAAGTGATGCCGACTAGGATTAAGGATAGGGCGAAGAGGATGACTAGGGAGGCTTTTCGTTTCACAGGCATGTGAGTCATCATGATAAGGGGGATGGGGAAGGCGACGAGAAATAGATCTGTGATCACGTCGCATACACCCATAGTGATCAGGTTCGCATAGCCGGAGCGACACTCAGGGCCTGGATCAGGGATCACCTGCCAGTAGTGGGTAAAAGGGTGGCATTCAGTTAGGGTAGCGAGGACAACGGCGATAAGGGTAGATCCCAAAAAATAGTAGATGAATTGGAGAAAAATTCGAAGAGATCGGCGCCATATCATGTCTGAGACCCGTTTGAGGAACTCACAAACGGTAAATTTGGCGGTCCAAATGCTGGTTGCGACGGCAATTGTCAGTATGCAAACAGGGACACTGGGGAACAGTCTTACAAGATCGCATAGCATATTCGGGCAACAAGAACTAACTTGCTTCCTATGACCCGGTGTTCATTGTTTTCTGCTGATAATCCATCTGTCTTCGTATTATTGGTCCCATAGATCAAGATGACATGCACTAATGCCATGCGAATCAGCAGGGGAATGATGGCGAGCATCATCACCTTGTCTTCCCGGAAAAAGCGCTCGATCCGAACATAGCGACCGCAGACTCGAACCACGATAATGGCCAGGGAGAATCCCGTGGCCCACCAGCTGACCAGAAGCGTGGGATTATCATCGATCTTCGATCGAGCATTCGGAGGAACTTCCGGATATAGACCACGGGTGTCTAGTACACTCATGGCCGCTGAACCACCTCCGCGGAGGGGCCAGTGGAATACAGACGAGAACAGTCCAAATTATCGAACAATAGTGCACCACGCACAAGCTCCTGAAGTAAATCCAACAAAGTTGTGCCTTTGGATGCACTCACATTGCTCATGACGAACTGCAGTGAGCATGCACGTGCCTTTCCCCAGATTAGGGTGCGTTCTGTGCGGTGTGGGGAAAGGAAAAATAACGTAAGGGAAACCTGAGATCTTTAGGTATTCGAAAGATGACGATCTCGAGAACAACCAAAGCGGGTGGAACCGGCGTTAAATGATGGTGGTAACGGTTGCGAGCGAGAGATGTTGATCTGGTGGCGTTCGGAATGGGGGAGTAATCCTTCGTATAGATTATGGTCGTTGACGACACAGCCAAATAATAGGAGACGAAAAACGAAAGGGGAAAAATGAGAGGGATAGAAAGAAAAATATTTCACTTGTAGGAATTAAATTCACACACTCAAAGGACAATAAATGACATAAAAAAAAGAAAGGATTTCACCGCCGTTTCGGTGTAGAGTATAAATATATTAATGTTAGGATTGGTGTATATCGCGAAGAGAGGGAGAGGGAGAACGAGAGAGAATTAAAGCATAACGCCATGTGGGAACGGGAAACGGAAACCTACGGTACCCATGAAAGGCGATTAGTATTGAACTTAAACCGAAAGATAATTGTGATGATGATAAAATCACACCTCGATGGCCAAGGGTCAAGGCGTTCAGCCAATAACCATGGATTTCGAGAGATAACGCTGGACGGCCGCAATTGGTGACGGGAAGCGCCATTTATCGGTCTCCGTTTGGCCCAGAGGGAAGGATTCGAGTGACGGAGGAGCTGGGCAAGTTCAGAACGAGATAATATTGGACCAGCCAGAGAGAGGCGATAGAGCAAGGGCACTAATTAGCTAGGTAGTACCTAATCACCAGGTAGTCCCTCGTTCCTATGGCGTAACCAGTAGGAGCTGTTGCGGAGTAAGTTCATTGGCTTACGGTCAGAGCGAATTGCAGCGAATCTGCCATTGCTTGTGATTCTTGGTCTCGAGGAGGGGACTCGAGCTTTTGGATGATTATCATCCGAGATCTTCAGAGTATTCGAGGGAGAACCCTGTCACTACAGTGGCTCGTATACCGGTGAGAATTCTCTATACTGCATGTTTCCCCGGCGAATGAAGGGGATAATCAAGAGAAGATAATTCATGGACTTCCCTTATCAGAGAGAGAGCATATTTCATCCAGGCCATAGTGGAGGGCTTTTATCACGCCGCCCATTGGTGGTTGATGGCCCTTCATTTAATCGATGAGGTACTAGGACTTGTGAGTTTAATTACACTGAATCCTCTTCTGGATGCACAGTACATCCACCTTGCATCGCCTATTGCGACGAGAGAGGTTATGCGATAATACTACATTGACAAGGACTACGAGTAACGCTACTGTCATTTGTCATGCGTTGGGCAGTTACCCACGTGGTGGTCTTGTGATTTAATCTCTCTACACAGACCAACAGTTCCATGTCAGTGTCGACAACCACTGAGTATATACCATCATGCAACCCTTCTTATTAGGAAGGCTCCCTGGTCTTTCTACCCCCCCTTCACACTTTCATATATTCCATGGTTCCGAACAAAGCGCCTATGTATATTCCATGTCCACAAGATTAGAACAATGGTGGTTCCATTGCGCCTCTGACGTACCCGAACTCTCCGATCGGGAAAAGCTCAAGTGTTTTGCCCGATAATGAAGCGCCAACGAGCTTTATATCTCCTAGAGAAATTGTATTAATGAATCCCCGCTCTAGTGATATTGCAACGATAACGTAGAAGAAAAAGAAATGCTAACTAAGGTCTATCCCGATGGTGATAACAAATTAAAGAAAATATGATTCGTTCTAGTTCAGTCGATGATTAGACATCCACACCCTTCAGGAGACTGTCCAGGACCACCCGCAGTTCCTGCAGGAACCTAGTCACCTCTTGCTCGGTTCCTACTGTAACGCGCAGGCAACCTTCGCATCCCAGCTCCTTCCCGCGGAATCGGACCACAACGCCGCGTTTTTCCGCCATAGCTTCGTAGGCACCCAAGGCAATCTTGTTGCTAGGCCGTCCGCCTTCATTGGTGGGCTTGTCGAGGATTTCAACCAGGAGGAAATTCGATTCCTGTCCACCAAGGAAGCGGCCCACACCTGGGATCTTGGGCAGTTCCTGCAATAAGCGCTCGCGCTGAGCAATGATCTGTTCTCGGTATTTCTTCATAACAGCCATGTTGTTAGGCGACAGAGCGGCCATGGCAAGTGCGCTGGTTGGGCTCGAGATGTTGTAAGGGGCCTTCAAGCTGTTGAGGAGACGAGCGATCGGAGGGCTCGTGAACGCGACTCCCAGTCGGATACCGGCAAGACCGAAAGCCTTGCTCAAAGTCTGCATGACCACCAGGTTGGGCCAATCATTGACCCACTCTGCGAGACTGGAGCTTTCGGGCGCAAAGTCGATATACGCCTCATCGACAATGACCACACCATTCCAAGTCGGGTGTTCCAACACCTTCTGAATATCGGACTTGCGGATCAAGTTGGCCGTAGGGTTACCCGGCGAGCAGATGTATGCCATTTTGATTGAATCATCCGCCGATAGTTCCTCGTTGATCTTGTCGGGCTGTAGTTGGAAGCCATTTTCAACGTCCAGAGGCACCTTGACGATCTCCACATCATTGACTTGTGCGCTAACACCATACATGCCATAGGTTGGGGGACAGGTAAGAATTTTGTCCTTCCCTGGCACGCAGAAACATCTCAAGAGAGCATCGATCGCCTCATCGGAGCCGACTCCAACGAAAAGGTTTTCGGGTGTCAAGTCTTTTTGGCTGTGGACGTAGGTATTGCGGAGTTTGCAGAAGAGTTTCTTCAATTCAATCTGGTGTCTAATAGACGATTAAGCTCAGTCAGAGAAGACTCAAACGATTCAGGATGGACACCTACGGGTCTGGGTAGCGGTTTAATCCCAAAAGATCAATGTCTGGCTTCGAAGAACCAGTCGAAGCTCCGTTAACAGCAGATTCTTGCAGTGCGCCTTCGGCGTTTAGGGCAAGACCAGGGCCGTAGGCGTTCTCGTTGGCATCAAGCAGGACATTCGTCCCGTCATCTTTGTAGTCACTGACTCTTTAGTTCTCATGGCGCTGGCGCGAGGACTTGGAAAGGGCAAACACACTCTCTTGCGCAACGGTAGGGCTGCAATTGTAAGATATTCTTGCGAGCGCATTTGGAAATATCGAACGGCGATTGTCTGGCAGCCATTTTGGATGGTATTGTTCAAGTGAATGTGAGTTCGTTGCAAACCGAAGGGTGAAAGATTGGTGGGGGGATACTAGCCAGGGGCGGGGAGAATTACGATCTTCGGCGGGCCCGGTGTCGGAAGTAGTGTATGACTCTTTCAGGTCTGGAATGCTTAACAAATCCGGCTGCGGGCTTTTCATCACGATTCTTTTTCAATATATACATATTTTGCATTCACACTGTCAATGAACGACGTAATTGTCTGGAAGAGTATTCTAACTACATTCGTATTTACTATATATGCCAAATTAAAACAACACAACGCCATGATATGCCTGTGGATGATGTCTAGGGCTGCTCACTGGCAAGCCATGCTTCGGTCATAGCCATGACACTAGTTAGAGTTATCTATTCTTGCTTCGACGCTTTCTGAGACGCTTCCTCACTCGGAGGGCTGTGAATTTGCCCCGAAGTTTTGTGTTTATTTTGCTTTGCTCGCAGGTAGCGCCAGGTTCTGCCCAATCCGGAGGTGACAAGACCTTTGATCGTCTGGACAGTGCTGGGCCAGCGGATTGTCTTCATGATCGAGGTCTGAACCTCTTGTTTCAGCGCTTTATCGCTTGCGATACGCTGTTCGAACGGCCCGCCTTGTCTCCGGCGTACTACCTCCGCATCGTTGTCATTATTTTCCTTCATCATCTTGTTGAACTCCACACGGGGAATCTGAAAACGTGCTTGATATTGGAAGTATAGTTTCTCGCGGAATGACTCTGGAAGTCGGCGGACCATATTTCCGCGCTTTATGGGATCCATATCCTGAGTTAGCTTCACATTGGCATTGGGATCATCGATCCAGTCTCCTTCAGTACAACGCTTGTCGTTGAAAGTGACGTTGGGTAGGTTATCGATGAGTGGTGCATAGAGTCTCCTGAAATTCGCCATTTGGCCTGAAACAATATTGTTAACCTTACGAGGATCCTCGGCCGGCAGAGCCATGCGAAGATCTCCCATGTAGCTGATCCCTGCAATGGTGCTGTATAGCTGAAATTCGGTAAATTCGGCTGGTAGCAGGAGCAAGGCCACTCGGACCGCAGATAGGAGGTTCATCTGGTTTGCTAACCGGACCTTCGGATGATCGCGCAGAATCTTCACTGGCTTCTGCAACCGCCCAGCAATGTATAGTGTATCCCATTGACTGAGATCTCGGCACAACGTGTCGAGATTGACGACGCCATATTTGATCAAAGTGCCATTAACGGTAACGTATGGGTTGAAGTAAACACCAGCCCCGAAGCGGTCCTGCGTTTGGGAGACAGCGTAGGACCCTAGAGATCCAATCCCAGAGTAATGGTCACGATGTTGATGAAGGTTTAATGAATGCCAATGTTGGGAATAAGACACGCCAAAGATGAAATCGATCATTTTGCCCTGACCTTGTTGCATTTTCTTGATTGCAGCAGGAGCAGACGGATGGCACTGATCGGAGCCAGGAGCACTGCCGGACTGGGTGAAGACGCCCGATCCATAGGCAAAGGCATATCGAATCGGTGCTCGGAACTGCCAAAGAATTTGACGCAGTGCTTCTTTAAACTCCTGGTTAATAATCATGTGTTGGTTGACACCGAAATCCTTGGAAGGGAGCTCCGAGAAGGCATTTATCGCTAGGTTCGCATTGTCTTCCCAGTCACCGGGATCCAAGAGTCCTGAGGTGGTAGAGAACGATGCTGTGGATGACGAAGGGAGGAGGTCACGTTCGCTGAGAGTTGACTGTGAACCCAGACCTCCATATGGAACCTTACGGCCCCTTAATGACGGGGTTCCACTGAGCGCAGAAGTCGAGGTAGAATCCTGAGAAAACGCGCGCAAGGATCTTGGGACGTGAGCGCATCGCGGAACTGACGGGTAGGCCGAGCGCAGACGTACGAAAGAGCCCGACGGGGAGCTTAAAATGAGGGACTTTGTGAAGACATCAATTAGCACGACGCTATGCACGTCGACTGCAAACATTGTCTTACTGTAACTTCGCGCATCGTGGCGATTCCACTAAGGGAAAAGGGTGTATTGCACAGCAAGGGCTGTAATTGTCGAATAAACCAGTGACCATGAATGTTACCCACTTACACCATGTTTTGCCAAAGGAGAGGAGAGGGTGAAGGAAGGGAAACAATGGGATTAAACTGCAGATACTTTCGGCGGGTTATCGCTGTTGATCCAATAGCGGCCGGCAGGTCTGACGTACTCCCTCGGCAGGTGTTCTCGGCCGGGCTTTTCTTAACAAGCCAACAAGGCGACGAGGCCAACAAAGGAAAGCAATGGATGAGTCCTGCTGCGCCACTCCGAGGGACACCAGCCACATATCATCACGTGGCGTTGTTTCTCCGCGGCGCGTTCCCGATACTCGACCCAAACAAGGAAGTAAACAGAGGGAACCCTTGTTCTCAACTCCATCCTTTCGCGTGGAATTTTGTTTATTTTAAACTGGTAAACCCATATATCTTTGCAATTTTGAGCCTGCGACTACTCCTGATGGTCTGCATATTTTGCGACAATGGCCGAAGAGATGGAGACATTTGCCGCCCGCCTTGCCAGTTTTGATCTGGTATTGCAGCCGGAGAAACGAAGATCATCGAGCGCGAAGGCTGTTAAACCAATTGCTTGGCCTTATCACAGCCCTTCTCCCGCTGAGGTATACTAGTCCAATTTTTATTTTTATGTTTTTGGATTTTATATCGTACAGTTGTCACTGACCCCGACTCATTGTAGCTAGCGCACGCAGGCTTCTACTATAACCCATATGAGACGAACCCCGATAATACAACATGCTTTCAGTGTCGACGAGCGCTCGATGGGTGGGAGGAAGACGATAACCCCATAACGGAGCATCTCAAGCATTCTCCGGATTGCGGCTGGGCCATTATGATGGATATTCAGCAGCACAGCTCGAACCCCGCTGAGATAGAGGATCCCACCAGCGAGAAGATAAGAGAAGCGAGACTGGCTACTTTTGGCGCTTCGTGGCCGCACGATGGGAAACGCGGCTGGGTGTGCCAATCAGAAAAGGTAATGCCGTTTATATCTTCGCTTGAGTTCTATACTGATCACTGTCGAATACCAGATGGTCGATGGAGGATGGTATTTTTGTCCTACCGAGGAGAGTAACGACCTAGCCAGCTGCGCCTATTGTAAATTGTCCCTTGATGGATGGGAACCTAAGGATGATCCTTTGTGAGTGGCTTATCGCACCTTCCTCTTTACTGCAACTAACCTCTTTAGTGATGAACATTACCGTCGTTCTGCGGACTGTTCCTTTTTTGTCTTTGCTCAGCCCTCCAGTAAAAGGGGGAAAGGGTCACGGTCAAAAAAGGGACGCACGTCCAGGGCATCCCGTCTTTCAACTCAATCAACCGTGTCGGAAGCTGTCTCGGAACTTGACGACCCAATTGACCAAAGCACTGCCTCCCAACCGGGTACAAAGTCGAAAAGCACAAAGAAGTCGTCCAAGGCAAAATCCAAGAGCTCGAAAGCTAAGAAGGAAGAGGTAGCGGAGACTGACAGCCAAATGGATATTGATACCGCCGACTATAGTCAGCTTGAGCCTTCGAAAACGAAACGGACCACGCGTGGAAAGAAGAGGACAAGTGATCAGATAGAAAGTGAACAGGTTAATGTGATTGACACGGAAAGTGTTGAGGAGGCCGAACCACCTGCTAAAAAGCGAGCTACGAAATCGCGCAACAGCACCCAGGAATATAGCAATCAGAACGAGGAAGTCATCGCAGACATGCGACCGGATGAGAGCATGCATGAGGAAGAGCCTAAAAGAGGCCGTGGAACAACAAAGAAGAAAGCATCTTCGAAGAGTCAAAAAGCCTCTACTGGTTCATCTACATCCAAAACCACCTCAAAACCACGCGCACCTAGTGACCACGAGCTCTATGCGGCTCTTGTGGCGGACCTTGAAAAAGCCGAACCCGGGGAACTAACTGTGGAGACCACTATTAAACCTTCAAAGAAGTCTAAGGCTAAGACGAGGAAGACCACCCCAGAGCCGACAGCGCCATCAGAGCCGCTAGAGGAGGTGATTGATAATGCCAATGAGATCGAAAGGCAGACAGACCGAGTTGTGCCGGAAGAGCCTGTCTCTCAGGTCACAGCACAGGAGGTTAAGCCGAGCCCTGCGAAATCAACACGGAGGTCAAGGAGCTCTATTATCCCGGAGCTCGAGTCCGAGCCCAGCACAGAGACGCTACCGAAGACCAGTAAGCGGTCAGAATCCAATGCGATTCACAATGATGAATCCGACTCTATACGTCACCAGTCATTCGTTTCCGTGGAGATACCAGCTCGGGGCCCAGAAAAAGAATCAAAAACAGAATTAATTGACGAAGGTGAATCTAATAACAAGGGTCCAAAGAAGAAGAATAAGCAAAGGTCTTCCACGGAAAAGGCTAAAAAGTCAAAGAAACCCAGTAAAACAACAGAGCCCCCGGAGCCTAAGCAAGGTCCTGTTGAGCAGGGAACTGAGGCCAGAAAAAGTCCGTTAGAGCAACCACCCATTATAGCTGGTCCTGATACTGCAGAGCAGAAGAAACCAGAACAGTCGCAAGAACAGGAGGTCGAGCAACCTTCGACACGGCGCAGATCATCTAGAGTGCCTCCAAAGACGGCTGAGAGGTATAGCGACATTCCTGAGGAGAAACAGTTTGCTAGGTCGTTTGCAGGATCTCAGAGCTCAAATAGCCAAAGGATATGTGACTCTGCTGAGCAGGAGAATGTATCACCCCTCCCTGCTTCAAAGAGCACCCTGTCCCTATCACCTCAATCGTCCGATGCCGAAAACCAACCACCATTGCTAAAACCTTCTGTATCGCGGCCTCCCATTACATCACCATCCAAACAACAGGCAATACGGGTGCCACTGGCGACTAGCACCCCTTCACCCTCTAAACGGAATGCAAACACGGGAAGCCTCTACACGACCCGGCCGTGGAATCCCATTGACATCGATGAGATTCTTCTTACTGGCACAGGTGACAAAGAGAACTTTGACTTCAATTCAGCGCTGAACAACGTGAAAGGCGAGCTGACAAGCCCAGAGAAGAAGATGACTGTCGAGGAGTGGATCAAGTGGAACGCAAAGAATGGCGAGGAGAAGCTAAGGCATGAATGCGAGAAGCTCGTCGGGCAATTTGAACAAGAGGGTGCTCGTGCCATGCGGGTGCTGGAAGGAATTGAATGCATTGATTGATTTCGGGTTCTAGGTATTTGGCTGGTTGGGAGGCGTCACGGAAAGGGGCATGGATTGGCGTTGGATATTCTTTTCACTTGATGAGTGGTATACTATTATCTCCACGCAATTTCGTCAAATAACAGCGCGATATATGCACGCCTTTTCTTGATTTGTGAATCCATCTGGTCGATAATAACATGTCAAAGTAGAAACCGAAACGCCGAGGGTATATTACAACTTTAGTCGACCATAAAGCACCCATTCATGTGCAAGCCGCCCATTTCCAAAGCACAAGGTATCCCATAAAAACAACAACACCCTCATGCGATGATTCCCAACCGACCCTCCCAGCTCTCTTCCTGCTTAACACCATCTCCACCCTTCCGCCGCTTCTCATTCCTCTTCCTCCTCTTCTCCTCCCGCTCCTTAGCGTCCTGCTCCTCCCTCTCCTGAAGCCTAGCCCCAAGATCAAGCTGCCAAGCCCTCCGCTCCTCCTCTTCCCTCGCCCGCTTCTGATGCGAAAGCACCCGCAACCGATGCCGAACATCCTCAACCGTAGCCCTCGTCACCTCCCCACTCTGCCCCGTCGCAATCAAATGCTGCTTACTATTCAAATGCTCCACCAGCTGCAAGTTATCCTTGAACGTCAAATCACAGTCTGAGCAGTAGAAGCCCGCGCCGCGACCTCGCTTGCCCACCGCTGATCCCGACGACACAATCGTCGTCTTGCCCACCATCGACGCGACATCTAGGCGCTGTTTTCGAGACGTCGTCGCTTCGAGCGTGCTGTAGTCAACTGGGGCGTGCCATTTTTTGCCAAGGAGTTTGGCTTCGTAGCGGGCTTTAGATTCTTCTTTGCGTTTGCTTTCTTCGTCTGCGGCTTTTTTGGCGTATTCTCCTCGGTCCCAGGTTTTACGGAAGGAGGTATCTGAGGCTGGGGGTTGGGAGTTGGACATTTTGGGGTGGTTTTTTGTGTATAGGTGTGGTTGGTCTTTGCTGGTTTGAATGGCTGGTGTCGGTTATGACGAAGTGATGGTCGGTGATGGTTGGTGATATTGAAGGTATACGGAAAGTTTCTGAATGTGGTAGGCGGTGGATCTTGGATGTAGAGCATCATGTGATGGATCATGATCTTAGGTTGACTCTCTTATTTAGGGATAGCGCCACCTACTGTGACCCTATTTAGTTGATACTACTACTACTACTACTTAAGCTACCTGACATCTTGAAGTATGCTTTGTCAATGTACAAAGAACAACGACTATTTATTGTGGAATACAAGGTGTCTCTATCCCATAGTAATACTAACCAACGACAATCCAGAATAATTTTAAACGCGTTTCTCCAACTTCTTCCCGATCTGACTGAACTCATCCCGCCACTTGCCCACCGTATCACCCTGCTCAAATGGATCCTTATTGAGCCATTCCATATCAACATGTATCTCATTGGATAGCGTGATAGCTCCCTCGACTGGGTTTTTCAAGCCTTCCAAGAGGCCTGGTCCGGCCGCAGAGGCACCCCTTGGATCATTCCACACCTTGACCTCAAACTTCTTGTCAGGCCGGAAGAAGAAATTTGTGGAGAGGTCCCCTTTGGATGTTGCAAAGGGCTGCATGGCCTTTTCGGGAACCTCAGTCAAAGCGAGTATAGCGCCTCTCTCAGCGAACTCTTGACCGAGGGAAGAGGCTAGTTTGTCATCCAACGTCAAGTTGCTCGCCGACAATGTCGCATTGGGGGCCTGTAGGAGCATGTGCGAGATGTGCCACTGCTTGCCAGAGCCATAGAGGTAGAACGGTACGTAATCATCGGGGTAGTCAGCCTCTCGGTGATTGGAGTTGAGAGGACGGCTCTTGACAACGCGCTTCAATGTCACTGTTGTGGAGGACCGGATCGGACCACTGTAGTCAATGTCAGACTTTTGGTTGTAAGTAGCGGAACGAGGTCTATTGAACTCACCCATGACGCGTATATATAGTCCCTTTGAAGCTCGCAGGGCGGCCTTGACTACATTGAACCACTACTTGCTGCAAGTCGATCTCCTCGGATGATTTGAGGAATATCGGATCCTCATGATTGGATTCTCGGACCTCGATATAGTCGGACTTTGCTTGGTCTTCGAGCTCCACGGCGAGGATTATCTGCTGTCTGTGCTTTCCGATATGGAATGATGGTTGATAGGCCAAGAAAACCTGATCAGTTCCTTGCATGAGGAATCTATGTATAGCTGGGCCTCTTGCATTACGCTTCCGGCATACTTTGACTCCATCCTCTACTACCGAGCGGAAGTATTGGATCATTGTGCTGATAAAGTCATTGTCTGTCGGAAACGGGCTCATGACAACATTTCTCAGCACGAACAGAGAGCGATCACACTGTGGAAGGCCGAGTCTTCTCTTAAACTCCTTTGCACACTTTCCGTACAGCTCGTTTGTGAACTCGGTGGACGTCAGATAAAAGGGAATCTTGGTGGGATCCTGGTCTGGTGAAGTGATAGAAAGACGTTCCATGACATGTCGCATGAGATAGTTAGCTTCTTCGATATCAGTATTCCAAGTTCCGTCGTCATATCGCCAGTTGAGTGCAAAGGCGTTAATATTTAGATCTGAACCGAGGCCCCGGAGAAGTGTCATGAGCTTCTCTTCTGTGGGTTTGCCTATGTCACTTTGAGCAATCTCGCGGTTGCTCTTGGTAAGAATCTCACGACGAATCCTTTCTTTTTCTTCCTCGATCTCTCGCTCGTTGGAAGGATCTTTCCATTCAGACGGAAGCTTGTGGAATGGAACACACATGAAGTAGTCATCGTCCTTCGTGGTCATGGCGGCCCAGTGGGCGGAGAGCTGGTGTTTGTTAGACCGGTACGATATGGATATCTCTTAAGAAATAGACGCTTACCCTGGTACATGTGAAAGACACTTCACTGAGCAACGCGCCGTACCCATCCGGGTTAAGCCCAATACACTTGTTGGAGAGCCAGACAGACATGGCTGCAGCTCCAGGCTTACTACTTGTTGTTAGCTCCTGTGAAGGCAAATGCTGACTATTATGTCCACATACCTGCCCTCGATGCCATAAGTTCCCATTCCAGTGTCCGAGCCCTGCGAAAGTACTGGGGCGGTCCAGGTGACCAAGAACCTCATCCTGCCATCGCGGTACACCAGGCTGCCTGCAGGATAGGGGATATATCCTGATTTATGGGGATCTACCGTGATAGAATCCGCATACTTGAGGGCAAGAAGGTCTTCTTGGGTTTCCAACTTCAAGCTCAGATCTGGAACAAACCCTTCTGCTCCACCGTCGAACCCATCCTCCGGGTTGCTGACACTTGGTCCCCGCGGCATATCAATCAGATTCCTAGGAAGCATAGTCGCAAAGTATCCCCCCCACGCGGCATCAGCATGAACAAGGAATGACAACCCCTTGGATTGAAAGCGCTGACGCATGGCCAAGATAGAACTAAGCCGATCAACAGCGCCTTCTTCAGTTGAGCCAATGATGGCTACGACCGCATAAACCGCCTGTCCCTCATCGAGGCATCTTTGCAAGCGTTCTTGGAGCACATCGAGGTTGATACGCGCGGCATCGTCAACCTCAATTCCTTCAACTGCATCAGATCCAAGGCCGCATATAGCTGTAGTTGTTAGCGACCACACTGTCACTGACAAACAAGAGTATTGAGAGGACTTACCTCCTCCCTTCGGCCAAGAGTAGTGGCGAGTATTTGAAAGGAAGTACTTGATTGGTTTTTTGATTTCAAACTCTCTTTCTAGTATGTCCTTGCCTATTGACTGTATGTTGAAATCCTGCAGGGCAGTTTCCACAAACTTGGCGGAGATGCCGAACTGGTCGTTCAGCAGCTGTGGCAGATCAAGTACCGTCTTCGGTTTCAAATTGAGCAGTTCCCAGGTAGAGAGATCCGCGAAGAGCTTCCTTTCACCTTTGCAGGTTGTCACAGTGAACCTGTCAGCCACGAAATTCAGCGGCCCTTTCTTTTCTTTTCCATTCACGACAACGGTCTTGCTCATGGATTTACGAAGAGCCAAAGGGTAGAATTTGAGGTTCCGAGCCACCCAGATAGATTCAATATTGGCCACGGTCCCACCACAAGTAACGTGTCCCCAGCCTGTGGGCACATCTTTCCTTGACGGGTCAATATTATAACCAAACAAATGGCACAGTTGCTCTCCAACCTCGAGCTCAGCAACAGTTGTCAGGGGGCTAGCCTCCAATGCAACATTGTTCGGGTTATAGATCATGGTCATGAAATATCCCAGAAGCGCAGGCATGCTCAGGTCAGTGCACATGTGAGCTTGGTAGCGAGGGTTCCAGAAAGGAATGGAGTGAGACCCCATCAATTGAGCGGCTTTCTTAACAGCACGGGAAAAGTTTCTCGTAATGCGCTGAAACTCGTCGGAATTTTGGATGCTGGATGTGATGAATTTCTGCACCTGGTAAGCTTTGCCTTGAATATTCAAAGGGAAGATATTAAACCTGATCTCCTTCGAATCTGTATTTCTTTCGAGCGTCCTCCAGCTCTCGAAGGATTGTTTGGATGTTGTCCTTGAAGTACTTCATATTCTCAGCTTGAGGCCCAATAAAATAGGAGCTGATGGCTTGATGGGTGAGATCCTCGGTTGCAGACATCGTGAAGACTTGCTACTACCACAATTCGTTTGCTTATGGTCAGAAAAAAAGGAAGACAAAAAAAAAATAGAAGAACGAACAGATGTCTGTATTCGTATCCAAATCATGGCGAATCCCTGGAAGGTCCCTGGTACTTATAGTAATCATCGTACTCTGGTTATGCATCCTCTCCATTTATTGACGTGGCTTTGTGTTTAGGGTGCTCGGAGCCCACGGTTCATGGGAGCACGATGCATATGAAAGTGGAGAGGGCATGGTTTGTGGCGTTCATAATTGGTTTTTGTGCGACCCCGGATGAAAAAGATCTCGGAGTTCGCATCGAACGTGCCAGGATTCGTGGGGGAACTTAGCTCAGTTGTACAGGGTGGACTCGGCAATACCAGCCTTGGATTGACTAGCAGAGCGATAGAAAGACAGCGACGTCATTCAAGCAGAAAGAAACCAATAGACTCCGTGTCTTTGTACATCCTCTGGGTTGAGACAGAGAGAGATGTGGGAAGGTGTGATCGGAAATGTTAGACCTGCATTGCTATCACATGATAGGGACCTAATGCCCTATACCAGAATTGATCTCAAAAAGTGGACGATATTGGTTGCCGACTGCCTTTACATTCAATACCGCTTCCGTGAAAATGAACTACCTACCTCCTCATCTGGTTATCACTTGTCGAACAATGTCTATCAAATCAGATAGTTCGTTGATTCGGGCAGTTGTGCTACATATCATATGCAAAACAACAGGATGACCCAATGATGCTTGTTCGGAACGATGGGAAGCTTGCGAGCTCATCCTCAGCCCATTGGCTTACATATGTTAATGAGACACGGGTCTCTTGCCCTACGGACTGAGTGATTCTACACCAGCGCATACCAGCGCACACTAGTGCACCGCGAGAATGCGCGTGGCGCGAAAGTGGAGCAATGTAGCAACGAGCTCCGGCCTGTGTAGATCCTCTTGGGCATTTTTCTCTGATAGCTCATAACAAAGTGGGGTTAAAAAAGAAGGAAGAACAAACGGCACTTTCTATTATGTTATCAGTGGCCAGGTACATATGTAAGCAGCTACAGACAGTAGCAAATCATCCGTGCTTTCCTGGCCAAGTGGGCCAGCTGAAAGATTATCAAGGACAGGGGCATTAAGTCCTCAGCTATTGTACTGCAAGTGAAGTGCGGGATTCGCCACAGTGTCCTTTGCTTTCCTTCCCACGAACACGTAGGGTTATCCTCAGCCCTTTGGCAGTCTTCGCAACAAATCATGGTTCGTTCGCAACTTGGAGTCTATGCTCAGATCTCACACAAAAGCCCTCCCGATTTCATGGCTAGTAGGATTGGAGATGACCCTTGGCATTCTTCCTTGCAGGGACATTACACAATCGGCCTCCACAGATCCTTTTTTCTCAAGCAGTTATTACATCTTGAGATATCGGGTAACTATGCATATAGCCTATATTTGGAGTAAAGCTGGACAGTGTTTGATTTATTCTTATACGTGACACTCTACGGAGTAGCACTGCTATGTATTGTTGGCGTACGCAGGTTTTCAGGGTGAGAGCTCTGAAACAAGACGATCAGAACCGACTGAACTAGATGATCTATCTGGAAACCAGAAAATACTAGATAGGAAGCATGAGGTCTTAAAATCATAGAGCTAGAACAAAGGCCCGCAAAAGCTTTACATAGAGCTCCTAGGAAGTTGACCGGTAGAACAATAGCACAATGAGACCGTCTTAGACACCAGATCATGCGGCTTGCCAAAAACAACAATGGTCTCAGCATATGTAAACTAACCCCCAACGCAAGGTGTAAGTCACAACGACCTCTGAGCGTGATGACTGATCTCGTAAACATGAAACAGTGGCATGGTCAGCATCGTCACATGACTCGCTCATTGGTTGACAAGGAAAGGTGCCTAATATTAGCAACAGAATATTTATTCACGGCATCATCCTTTGTTTGACTCATAATACATCTACTCTCGTAGGAAGGAGTCTGTAGAGTCTTTACTACTCCGCATATTACTCTTATTCCCGAAGTGCTATTATCTTGGTGCTGTCCATACAGATCCATTGATCAGAGAGACCCTGACGACGATCATTTAAGCAATGACTTCAACCCAAAGTCTAATAATAACAGAGGCTCCGTATTCTTGCTTATCCACTCCGTCGATCTATTTATACCTCAGCCACGGTGGCCTATCCAACCGATAATTATACTCGGCATTAGGCAACAATCCCGTATTCATACAAGTTAACAACTAGATAGCACCCCGGAATCAACTAATCACTAACTCCAGCCGAGCCAAACAATATCTCTTCAGCGCATCGCGCATCGACATCAACCCATACAACAAACAACCATGGAGCAGAATATCCCCCAAGGCATGCAAGTTCCTCCACAATACAGCCTCATGGACTTGCCAACGGAGCTCCACATTCTCATTTCCTCGTATCTCCCCTATCCAGACGCATTAGCCTTGAAACACACCAGTCACCACTTCTATTCCCTCGTTTACACCGGCGTGCATCTGAAAGTCGACTGGCTGGTCGAGCGCTTTGAATGGAAACTGGAATGTCCGATGGAGAAATGCTCATTTCGAACTGATGAGTCATTTTGCAATCAACGGATTCGAAGAATCATGGAACGCAGACGACGACATCTTGAGTGTCGCCGGAAGGCAGGTGGATGTCTGATCATCGAAGGCAGAACCTGTCAGATGGACCTGGTTCCGACTTGGTTGAAAAGGAAGGGCCGCGTGCAGATCGTCAAATCCGTTGGGACTGAGGGTATGCAATCCCTTTCGCTCTTTGGGCCTTTTGGCTCAGGGCTGCGGGATATCGTTTCTTGTCAGGGCTGACTGGGAGATAGTGTTAATTCATGGATTGATTTTCCTTGTTATTAGTGTGCTGTGGCAGCTGAGTGCGAGGTGAGATTACCTTTAGGCTGTTTGGGCCTTGCCAGTTTGTGCCGGCAAATTGCTAACTCATGTAGGTATCTGTTTCCGTGGGTTGTTGTGTGGCTATCTTGCGATAATGAGCGGGAGATTTATGCATGACGAGGCTCGCCTTGGATTTCTTTTCTGATGTTGGTTGTTTGAAATACTCTTGAACACGTTTGAGTGCGTCAAATTTCCCACTATTCGCACCATAAATCCATTCCTATATGGGCTCCTTGAACATATAACACGAAGACCTGAAGTTGCATCGGCTAGTGCTTTTTTTTATGATGATATGACGGATATATATATACACACAGCTAATGTGTAATCAATGAAAACTCAGCTACAGTGGCACTGTTGGACTTTAATTTTGCATGCGGATGAGTATAATTTGTGTTGACGGAATTCGGCATTCGGGGTTCAGATGATGTTTAGAGTTGCATACTACTAGTGACATAGAAAAGACAAATAAAGAGCGATGAGATCCTATCTCAAACACATTAAAAACAGTATCTATAATTCGTTACACACGTCACTTCAGAATAGAAATTGGTCGATCGACCCCCCATATTCCAAGATATCTAAGAAATCCAAATCATCAGTTCCTCCTATCATGCCAATATCGGCGTCCGACAATGTGCCCAGATCAGGGCCAGGGAGAGTCACCGAGACGCGCGGTTCCAGAACCTCGTCGATAATATTCGAGAATATCTTACTAGCACGCTGGAACAACCCATAGTTTACAACATCCGGCCTAGACATTGACTCTAAATGCGAGATAAAAACGCTTAGATGGCGAATCAAGACAGATCGGGAGCCCCGGTAAGGGATCGGTCTGCCGGTTCGGACTTGATTCTGGAGTGCTTTCACCAAAACTCCAGCACTGGGGAAGCCGTACAAGAGGCTCTGGATATTGATTTTCTTTGTTAGCGCGTTTCACGTCATACTTGAAAGCAGAGGGGTACTGACTGTCCAGACAAAATCCGGCCGGAGATCAATCATGTCTTCGCGCAGGGCGCAGAAAGCTAGCACGGTTGCCAAAATAGTCGAGCTCACTTCGAGCAAAGAAGACTGGGCCTCGGGATTCTGCTGCACAAGGAGCCTCTGGATGAGGAAGTCATTGTAAAGGTAAGCTAAGTATAATACAATGAGCATGAGGCGGATAGGTGTTGGAATATTGTCGTCCCGATATTCTGAGCTATAGCGCAGCCGCTCGGGACAGGAATCCCAGGTCTGGTGACAACGAAGTGAGATATCTCTGTTGCCCATAAAAGACTTATCAATATATATCAAAGGGGAGAAGAAGACACTTCAGGGACCCACCTCAGCTTATTGGCTGTCTCTTGGTTTTGGGTTAGTAACGAGACTTCTAGAATTTCTTCGCGAAAGGTACTGATTAAGAACCGTTGTCTAAGGAGAGATGCTCGCTGAATAACACCTTGAGTGTTCCACCCTTCACTGTCCAAAGACTGCAAAGCTACTTCCAGCTCCGCCAGGTCACCCTCTAGGGCATTATCATTTATATCGAGAGGTAGCCTACAATCCGAATGCCTAAATGAGATCCTCGGTGGTCTGCCAAGGAAAGTAGCAATACTCTTGTCCAAATGATATGCCGCTGCAAAGAGTCTTCGGCGCGATTCGACGAGGAACATCGGAAGAGCGTTTGGTTGTTGAGGGTCCCTATGCAGCCCTAGTTCGAATAGGTGAGTGGACAGCTCTCCGAGTCTACGCCACTTTGCAGAGCCTGTTGCAGAGTAAGCGAATATTTCCCGGCATCCCAAATACATTTTGTATAGAAATCAATTTCTTTCACTTACTAGAGTCACCGTGGGCCACCTTTGACAATAAGAGAATTTCATACAGCATCCATATCGTCAGATCATTCACTGGGGTAAGAAGCTTGCATATTTGAAGTATCGCATCACTAACGGCCAGCATCTGCCGAGCAAACCGCTCACGAGCTGCTATTCCACTGTGCTTGGGAAACCTGTCATGAGCAAGGCCAAATAAACTGATTCGACCAGCGATCGAATAGAAAATAGCTAAGATCTCCAGACGCAGGTTAGATCCGGTGAATAGCTCGTGAAACTGCCTTCCTGTTATCGTATGTGGTACTTGAAACATTTGTTTTGTGTTTCGCAGAACGAGTGCAACTTGGTCTGCCGGGCTTTTGTGTAGTTGAGTTTCGTCGATCATGGTTCGTATAGAAGGTAGTGCATGGAGAATAAGAGGTAGAATGACAGCTGCCGGGCTCAGCTTGTAATACTCGCGGACAAGCTGTTCAATTGTTGGGAAATCTTTTAAGCAACTCAATATCACCACTGTTTTCTGTACGCAGTCAAGAGGTAAACCTGCCAAGGGTGCGGTTCCTGCCCCATCCTGTAGCTGTAGATCACTAGGGCTAGAAACGAGTTCTCGATCCTCTTCCAACGCGGCGACGAAGCTCGTTGGACCCAGATAGCCAGTAGGCAAAGAGCTAACCTCTGTCGGGATGCAAAAAGAGCACCCTGGTCGTGACTCAGGCTCTCCTGTGCTAGAGAGCCTAGTGATAGGGGTGAATGCCGACCCGGAATCGGACTCGCCTTGCCCCGGAGTAGAAAATAAGGGAGATTTCAAGCGTTCTGCCCTATAATGGGTACCCCTTACGGCTACATTCTTCGGATCTCTTGTCAAGGGTGCTGGATGATAGAAACAGCTGGCAGTCCGACGTTTCTTCTGACAACGAGAGCAAACGGGAAGACGATGATCACAGCGGACTTTGTCCTTACGACAAGGTTCGCAGGACGCGGGCTTCCCATTGCGACGGCGTGAGCTCATCCCAGGGAGCAGAGGATACGATCCTCATCAAATGTAACAGAAACGGTCAAGCATAAGGTATATGTGTAAGGAGAAAGCACGGTTGAAAGGCGGGGCCTGACGATATTAAGGTCGATATCGGCGTTCGGAATTCATTAAATTATTGAATGTCGGCATTCGGAGTTAAACTCAAAATAGCCTCGTGTTTTCCCAGCCCTAAGATTCATAGTAACGCATGCGATCTTCGATTTTCGACTGGACAAGCGTAAAGGATAATTCCTACTAGATATGGAAGCTCCTATGTTGTCCTCAGCACAGTTTGTAAAAGCTTTCATTGCCTGTGTCTAGTGGAGTTCTTTCAAGACTACAATGTCAGCTTATTTGGTGTGATATAGATATGGCATAATTGCTTTACCCCATCATACCTTATCTTTTTAGTATTCCCCCAACCTATCGCTCACTTTCCTATTGTTGAATACTGCAGGCCTTGCCAATTTACGTCAATTTCTCTGTCACAAATCATGTACGATACGTCGGAGAAGCTCAAGAAACACGATTGGTATTACGGGGTCGTCGCGCCCAGTGATGCGATCAGCAAACTGGAAACCATTAGGATGACCTAGATGAGTCATATAAGGCGCACATATAACAGTCTACCATATATTTTGTGTTGTATTCCCCACCGCATGCTCGCTTGCAAAAATCAGGTATTTGTTGTCGTGCAAGCAACGACGCTGTACGATATGAAGGAACATAGTCCGGTTACCACCGATTTACTACCTGGAGGTGGTTAAGAAATGCCGGGGGGGTAATGAGCTCGACTACAAATGCTCATTTTGTAAAAAGGTGAGTTTGATACTGCGTGCATGAAGTAGAGTTATAGGGCGAACAAATATATCGATCTTATGGTTTGTGGCGGTGGGTTTTATATTTATATGGTCGCTCGAATATGCAAGATATCTTTAGCTGGGGAATTTTGTGGAGATAGTATTTCCATAATTCAGAAGAATACTAGTACAGGTGACAAAAGATACCCACAGACTGAGGTCTTCATCTTGGTCGATTAATGGGTCTAACATCTGCACCCTAAATGCCAACCAGTGACAATCGCCTTACAATGTATCACACCTATATTCCATGCATCTCTGCTGCAGCTATACTCTCAAGACGCTTATCCTATGGTGTACAAGTCTCCAGTATAGCAAACAGTATGACGAAAGGCTCTCTACCCCTCCTTTTGCCCTGTTCTCATAGATACTTAAGCTGAGCGCTCCGCATGTCTCTCACAACGCCCTCCACCGTCTACTAGCCATAACAGCGATAATCGATAACACAAAATGTCTCTCGCCATTTTGAAACTCTCAGTTGGCATCATTTTTCTATATGCTCTTAAATTCTTCGTAACTAAAAAGAAGCTCTCCGCGCCGCTCCCTCCAGGTCCCCGACCAAAGCTTATCATCGGCAACTTATGGGATCTACCAACGCGCGGCAGCCCAGATTGGTTGCATTGGCACAAGCACAAGGACCTCTATGGTATCTAGGATCAGTATCCACGTAGATGCAGTATCTATTTGCTAACATGAAGCTCTTCAAGGCCCGATCAGCTCTGTCACCACCTTTGGCACAACTATTATCATACTGAATGAAGGTCGTCTCGCACACGAGTTATTGGGCAAGAGATCGGCCATCAACTCCTCTCGACCACAACTCACTTTCTCTCATATGTAAGTGCTGTATCTCTACTGCTTGCAGGGCAAGTGTCTGAGAAATCCAGGTGTGGCTGGGGGGATGTTATGTCCATTATTGATTATTCCGATACCTTGCGGGCCTCACGTAAAATAGCGGTTCAGCAGATCGGCTCTAATAAAGCTATCTCTCGGTTTGACCGCATTCAAGGCGCCGAGACCGGTCGGTTTCTCTTGCGGGTTCTTCGTGATCCTGGTCATTGGATCCAACATCTTCGAAAGTAAGTACTTGTCATTACTAGACTTTGTGTGGAAACCGGAACATCTTAACCGGAAACAGAGAGGCAGGTGGTATTATACTGAAGGTTACATACGGATACACGATTGAACCGCACGCGCGAGATCCTCTAGTTGATCTCGTGGACAGGGCGATGGATATGTTGGCTGCGACAATGGTCCCAGGAGTTTGGCTGGTAGATTCTCTTCCGTTTTGTCAGTTTTTATTACTCTTACCATCCTCATTCATATCTTTACGGGGAGCACGCTGACATGGTATGTAGTGAGACACTTTCCTACCTGGTTGCCTGGTGGAGGTTGTTCGCGGATTGCGGAGATGCATAAGAAGACTGCAAACATCTTTAGTGACCACCCATATCTGTTCACAAAACAGCAGATGGCCAAGGGCTCGTTTAAGCCATCCATCGTATCAAGCTACCTCAATGAAAATCGCTTCGAGCTAGGCTCAGAAGACGAGAAGGTGTTCAAATGGGCTGCTGCTTCGCTATATGCCGGTGGTTCAGAGACTGTAAGTACTTGAACAGATAGTCTGTCGTCCTCGATGTCTAATGAATCACAGACGGTTTCCACCCTAACAACTTTCTTCCTCGTCATGACTTTATATCCGCAAGTGCAACAGAAGGCACAAGAGGAGATTGATCGTGTAGTTGGAACATCACACTTGCCTAGCTTTGAAGACCGCGAGAATCTTCCATATATCAATGCCCTGGTCAAAGAAGCCCTACGCTGGCACCCTGTCATCCCAATGGGAGTTGCTCACATGGCCACCGAGGATGATATATACGCAGGTTACTATATTCCCAAAGGTGCAACTATATTATTCAATACTTGGTGCGTCGATTTCCATACTCCCGTATCTATCTCTCAGGATACTAATCGGTGCCTTAGGGCCTTCACGCACGATCCCAATACCTACCATGACCCAATGGCGTTCAAACCTGAGCGTTTCCTAAATGATGAGGGCCACACACCAGAACAAGACCCACATTTCCTTATCTTTGGGTTCGGACGCCGAGTATGCCCCGGACGGAATTTCGCGGATTCAAATATCTTTCTTACCATCGCTCGGACCCTAGCCGTCTACAACATCGCCAAGCCCATTCGTGATGGTAAAGAAGTCGACATTAAGCCTATTTTCCTGGCAAGTGTTATTAGCCATCCAGCGCCGTTTGAAGTTAGCATCAAGCCTCGCAGCGTCGGTCATGAGGAGTTGATTCGGTCCGTTGAGAAGCAATATCCTTGGGAGAAGAGCCATGCGGAGGAACTTCGAAGTGCGACGACTGGATGATTCTTCTTATTTCGAAGTACTTGCCCCGTGCCGATTCTCCGAAGGCGCAGCAGCTGGGGTTGGCCTCTTCAAATGATGCTGTAGTGGGAGGCTTACATATTCCTTCTCACTAGATTGCAAGTGAGTTTCTAGTAAGCATTGATTTGTTTTACCTTGGTCTATCCAGAAAGCAATTCACCAAGTCTAGTCTTGGTGGGTGCTACATTAAGATAGCCATGGTAGCTATAAATAACCACTCACCAACAGAGGACCAACCAATCCATCGGCAACAAGAAAGGACCAATCACACAATTTTCACCCGCCAGCATTATTACCAACAGCATGTTAAACATTTAACTACTCCTCATTAAACAAGCTTAGAACGTCATACATTGATTGATACCCTTGAAGTTAGTTATCGATTAGGGCTTTGACGTCACCACTACGCCAGACTTGGCATCTCAACATCCTATATAAACAACACCAGAACATTGCTGTTCATGCTCACTCAAAGAACCACACCGTAATAATTTATCTTACCCCTTTTTATCTCAAACTCATCCAGATCAATTCAATTGACTTACCCAACTACCCACAATGTCCTCCACAATCCACACCACCGCCGGCGAAAAGCCCATCGACCCCTACAAAGCCAAAAACATCGAAGACCCCCCTCTCGCCCAAAAGATCGAAGACCTAGTAGACTTCATCTCCGAAGCCAAATTCGGCATGCTAACGACCAAAATATCCGGCTCAGACCTCCTGACCTCTCGATGCATGGCGCTCGCCGGAAAAGTACGCCCCACGCTCCAAAAGAGATAACATGACATGCAAATACTAACCCGAAATCCAGGAACACGGCGGCATCGACCTCCTCTTCCACATCAACCTCTTCTCCAGTAAAACCCTAGACATAACCACCCACCCCCAAGAAGTCAACATGTCGTTCCTAGACCAAGTCAGCGGATCATGGGCTTCGATCTCAGGCACCGCGTCTATTGTGGCTGATCGCGCGTTGATCGAGAAGTATTATTCGCCGACGCTGCCGGCTTGGTTGGGTGATCTTGGGGATGGGGTTCATGATGGGAGTCCATCAGATCCGCGAATTGGGGTTATTAGGTTGGAGGCCAAGTTGGCGACGTATGCTGTGGCTCGGAGGGGGATTTTTGGCAGGGCTATTGAGACGGTTAAGAGTGCTACTAAGGGGGATGTGCCGGCTATCAATAGTATTCGGGAGTTGAGCGAGGAGGAGTTGGCTGAGTGTGAGTTTAATTTTTTTGTTCGTTGGGGAGAGGGATGATGTTTACTGACTGGATCATTAGGGCGCCGGACGCATTAATGATTGGCTTCGCTAGGCGATGGTTTATAACTTGATGGGTCTCTTGAAGGTAATGAATTGTATGTTGAAACAAGAGATTAATCGATTGTATCGCGAAATTGTATATGTAGGCGCTCAGATAGAAATGTATTCCGCCAAAAGCAAAACAAAGAAAGGGGTCCCGATATCGTACAGTCATCATGTGGGTATCTTGTGTATATAACTCCAATCATATCCGTGTACAATTCCAAAGAAAAGCCAACCCATTAAATCTAGGCCATGTCAGTAAAAATTACAAAGGATAAATGGGCGAGCTTACCAATCTCAAAGGCATCCGTGCTGGTACGCGGCCATTATGGAGAAGCATCGCAATATTCTTGTTGGGAGTCGCTTGAAGTTTGCGATATGCCTCACGAATATGCCTCAGTTCCACCGGGGTACGTCCCTCCTCAGGAGGATCGAAAAGACCGGTTTCGCGCTTGCGCTTCTTAGCATTCTCGCCTGACCCATTTTCAGAGCCTCCTCGGCGATTCTTCTCTCGATCCTCACGTTCTTTGACCTTGAGGGCTTCCTCGGTCAAAGTCTGGACAATCTCGAAAGTGAGGAAACCAAGAATATCAACGATATCGTCGTTGGGCTTCGATTCGGTCACGATACCAAAGCCAGCCCACTCTCGGAAACGCTTGCTCTTACGATAGGTGAAGGATGCTTGACGACACTCTGACCAGAAAACATACTCTTCTTTAGTCATGTGCTTGGTTCGTTCGTCTGCCGCAGCAAGACGTTGGAGGGTTGCATAGTTCTGTTCTTCCTCCTCCTCATCTTCCTCGTCGTCTCTCTCCGGGACCTGGACCGAGTAAAAACTATTCACATCCCACGCGAGGCCGACCCGAGCCCTTTTATTCTTTGGCTTTGAGGCAACGTCTTGTGGGCCGGCAACAACGCCTCCCGCGAGAGGATCGTCAGCTCCTGCGAAATCGGCAGCATCGGCACCACCTTTATCATCTGAGTCTTTGACATTCTTGCGGACATCTTTCCATGACAGGAATGTCTTGAGGCGCGAAACCTTGGCCTTGTCATGCCGAATGAGAAAAATCAAATCATCAGTTGAGATAGAGCGGACTCCTCGACGGGTAGCTAATGTGGTACTTCGCGCGAGCTTGCAATAGAAGTTAGTATGTTGCCATTGATAGATAACAGGTTTTATACAATTTCAACAACTTGTTGGCGAACAATCTCCTCGATCAATGTAGTTGTTTCAACGGATGGTTCGGCAGTTTCTCCAGAGACGAACATCATCTGGCCACATATGTTAGCGCAATTGAAAATATTCGCATTGTTATCGTATTTGTTTCAAAGAGTGAATTTTTGTCTTCGATTGCAATAACCTTGGAACTCAAGAAACCTCTTAAGAAACATGGATATAGACAAGCCTCTCTTCGCTGCTCCGATTAACCTTGAGCCACGAGCAGTGACTCAGAGGCAAGTAGACGGAACGACAGATACAGAAAGTAGCGCGCGGAATACATATTTTAAAAGAAAGATTGAAAACAAAAGCTTAGGAGAAACAATCACATCGCAATGAGCCTCGGCACATCATGCTAGCAGCAGGACCAAACCATTAAGGCGGTGCATGTAAAAGACGATTTCATCCAGCCATAGTATGATATACACTAAGTAGTTTAAGACCAAAGAGCGAGACAAAGGGCAACACGAGGCTCAGGTAGACAATAGGTTACGTGAAAGTATGAGCTTACCTGCTGGATCTCCTGCCGATACTTCGGAGTTCGATCGGTCGACATATTGGAGAATTAAAAATAGCAACTTAACATCATTCACTGCCAGAGTAAGTGTTACCGTGCGGATATAATGCCGTGTTAAGACTATTGATAACAAACCGAGGGAATTGGTCGCGAAAGGCAGCAATGGTGAGGACCAAAGAAAGCATCCCCGTGACTTGATGTCCAGTGACCTCCTCCCCATATTCGGATCATTTCTTTATCCGCCTACCCGTCCATCCCGCCGCATTTGGTGGGGTGATAACGAAACTTTTTGATTGTGATTACTACAACAATCATATATTTCTAAATTTGTTGGGAACGCTTGATGTCACAATGCTTTACCTCGTTGGTCTAGGTCTAGCCGATGAGACTGATATCACTGTCAAGGGCTTGGAGGTGGTCAAAAAAGCCGAAAGGGTCTACCTCGAAGCATACACAAGTATTCTGCTCGTTAGCAAAGAGAAGCTAGTGAGTGTCCTTAAACATGACGTTCTGGCTAAGTGTCATGGAATTATCTAACTAAGTAATCAATTGGTTTAGTAGGAAGCTTTCTATGGACGTCCTGTTATTGAAGCCGACCGCGAGAAGGTCGAGACTGGAAGCGACGAAATCCTTGAGGGAGCAGATAAAACAGATGTTGCATTCCTAGTAGTCGGTGATCCATTTGGGTAGGTGCTACCTTCTTCGTAGCTTCATACGATCATGAATCTTACATTTGGTAGCGCCACGACACATACAGACCTCGTTCTGCGCGCCCGTGAATTGGGTATCGAATCCAAGGTCATCCCGAACGCATCAATCATGTCCGGCATTGGCTGCACGGGTCTGCAACTTTACAACTTCGGACAAACTGTTAGCATGGTCTTCTTCACGGAAACCTGGAAGCCCTCGTCCTACTACGACAAGGTCAAGGAAAACATGCAACACGGCTTCCATACGCTTGTGCTTTTAGATATCAAGGTCAAGGAGCAATCGTACGAGAACATGGCCCGAGGGCGGTTGATCTATGAGCCCCCAAGGTACATGACAGTTGCGCAGTGCGCCAGCCAGATGCTAGAGACTGAGGAGGAGCGCAAGGAGGGTGTCTACGGACCCGACAGCCTTGCGGTCGGCGCTGCAAGAGTTGGAGCTCCAGACCAGAAATTGGTCGCAGGTACTCTGAAGGAACTGGCCGAAGTCGACATAGGAGCACCCCTTCACAGTCTAGTTCTACTAGGCAGAAGAGCACACGACTTGGAAAGAGACTACATTCGAGAATTTGCCGTGGACAAAGCAACCTTCGACGCCAGCTGGCAGAAGGGATACGGAGCTAGCTCATGAATTAGAGATTCGCTTTGTTCATCATGAAAAAGAATGGAAAGTAAATAACGTGCGCCTTCAATTCTAATATCCGAGAAATAATCATCCCGAAATCACTGATAGTCATCAAAATTTTGTAAATCGCATGGTCAACCGTCACTCATATAGCCTATTCAAGTAAGCTTCTTAGTTCCAAAAAACTGACTCAGTTTCTGGGGCAGGAATGCCTAGATAATAACTGATATTAGCAAATTACAACGAAAAATAGCCTAATAAGTAAACACTTACCGTAGGTGTCGAAGGTGGTTGCGAGCCGCTCCCATACTCGCTCCCATCCCCATCTTCGTCCTCGTACAACATACTTTCGTCGTCATCCTCTTCAGTCGGAGGGAACCATCTCTCCGGGTCTCCATTATACACAATCCACCAACCAATCTTCTCACCCGCAGCATATTTATCCCGCATTTCCGTCAGCGCCTCCATAGCATCCTTATCCAGTCCTGAACTCTTGACCAGCTCCTCAGCGTCCCAACTAAGAGCTCCTGATTCCGGCATCGTGATAACCTTCGCCGCAACGTAGGCATAGGGCTTACTCACGGCCTCGTCGCTCGTATCGTCAGGATCATACTGCTCTATGAATCGCATGTCGGGGAGACGGGACACGATGCCAGGTTCGGTCTTTGCGAAGGACTCAAGCAGCAATTGTGTAGTCACCGGTTGCTGAAGGTATTCTGCAGTTGCATCTTCCAGGTTGTGTAGTACAATGTAGACTCGTATACCTGTGAAGCCGGCACGCGGCCATTTGAAGCCGTATAGCATGTAGACTGGCATTGCGGAGCTGGGAACTGTAGTAGTTTGAGAGTCTAAAGGGGGAGGGAATGGTGTAATAACCCGGATGGCACGATAGACTGTGTCATGTTACTATTTTCCGGATAAAGAAGTAGCGTTCATCGTGTGACAATGACTGCAGAAAAGGTGTTTGCACAACATGTGAGTTGATCATCAATCAGCGCGGATAAGCAATTCGGCGCTAAAAGTCTATCACAATTGACAGGTCAATCTCAACAGTTAACTGGCACCCGGGAACTATTTATAACTAATTCCAAATCTCATGTTGAGCAAAGTCTAAAGGTGGCGGTAGTTACAATATAATCGACGAATATTGCTTCTTTTTTATTGCATTTTGGCCCATTACTCCTTGTTCCCCTCATTTGTTCTCCAATACAGAGTAGTATGGCAAGGCGGTGACACTCGGCAATATCGAGTCTCGGCCTCGACATCTTCAATACTCCAGAAAGCAAGCAAGCGGAGACCTTCGGATGAATCCAACTGCGGCATAGCTCAACGCCACATTTAATATCAGCATACCGCTGTCCTTCAAAGCGGAATGGTTCTCTCATTCATATTAGTTCAAAACCGACAGTGAGCAGATATGCTGTCACCCAAGGTGAATCGTCTGTGCTAACGAGCGGATAGGGGCAAAACGCGCCTTGCAAAATGGTATGCGCCGTACAGCGTATGACCCCCGGAAATCCTTCATGAGACATTGTAGCATGCTGACATGGGTCATGTGCAGGATGAGGAGAAAATAAAGCTCAAAGGCGAGGTTCGTCACACTCGATCTGTTTGCGACAATGGGCTTTAAATTTGTCCCCCCCCCCGCGACCCGGAGAGCTGACCAATTGCCTCAGGTCCACCGTCTGGTAGCGCCGAGAGACCAGAAATACCAGTCGAACTTTGTTGAATTTAAGCGGAGTACGAAGATTATCTACCGGAGATATGCGGGGCTGTTCTTCTGCGCCTGTGTCGATGCTACCGATAATGAATTGGCATATCTTGAGGCAATCCATTTCTTCGTCGAAGTCCTCGATCAGTTCTTTGGCAACGTGTGTGAACTAGATCTGGTGTTCAACTTTTACAAGGTGCGTTGGGTTGTTTGTTTTGGCGCTGGGAACCGGGAGGCATTGCAGGGGAATGGAATAAGGTCGAAACACGGGAAGAGGAATGGTTCCATGGCTGACAAAGAGTTATTGCAGGTGTACGCGATCTTGGACGAAGTATTCCTTGCAGGCGAAATTGAAGAAACGAGCAAACAAGTTGTACTGACGAGACTGGAGCATTTGGACAAACTGGAGTGAGAAGGCTTTAAGCTTCTGATGGATGTTGTCGGAGATTCGTTCTGGATTTATCGCATTGAATTGGCCAAGGATGGTCATATGGAGTTATGGGTTGGAATAATCAACATATATCAGGGCGCTGTGCTTGAGCTATCGTCATCTATGTTTATAGAGGGATCTTGGCTTTGTTCTCTACTTCCAACGATAATACCCTATGGAAGAAATTTCAGTTGTTTATATAAGTATATCCAGGTATAAATGACGTATAAATAAATTACTCCATACTAGGGACCCTTGAATCATGTAATTTCCCTGGTTTCATGGCAGTTCGTGGTCCAGTATCAAACCGGCACTTAAGTCAACAGCCGAAATCATTGCCGTGATACCTAGACAAGACTTTGAGCGGAGCCATACATCACACCGGTCCACTCACTGCACGAGGCAGACCATAATGTCAATTAAGCTCAAATAACATCTAGAGTCTAACCGTAGCTTCCTTGGTGGTCCTCTGACCCTTGGTATGGAGGGGAGATTATACTCAAGTTGACATATTAGCAAGTGAGGTGATCGAGACGTGCGATTGCGAGCGTCAGGTTGAAGGTGACAACATTTTCTTGGCATCCATTTCCTTTAAAAAGGAGATGACCTCCTCTATCGACACGGGATTATTTGTTGATTATTTTGTGAATTGGAATCTATTGTAAATACTTTATCGCCTTCAATCCTCTCCAGTGCTGTTTTACAGGATGTTTCCTTCCATGATGAAAATGGAAACACATACTCTAACCATCTACAATATCCAGTCGTCACCTGACCACACATCCTAAAGAGGGAAACTCCCTTGTTTATAGACCATCACATGTCTATCCCTTCAATGTCACTTAATCACTCCAGATTCCGTTCAGCACGGGCTTCGACGCTGAAGGAGGGTCCAAATGGAATACAGCGCCCGACTATCATGACAGTCCCTTTCGCCCTTGATACATACTTGTATGGTTGAATACAAACGGATACTTCTCTATATCCAAGGGCATCGTTGTTATCCATTGGATAAGCGGAACGAACGGCAGAATTCTCGAAAACGGTTTTCAACGGCGGGTCTTTGATGGACTCCGTACGGAGCTGGAAAATAACGCGGAACCTGGTGAAGATCATCATAATAAAACGAGGATACTTACCTTATTGATCGAGTCCCCAAGCTCACCTCAATGATAAGCCGTCTTGGCATTGAAGCCAGTTGATGAGACGATCAACTCGGAACACCGAATCGATCCCCGTCGGCCATGATTGCACAGAGCATTAATCCAATGGGATATGGAACAAGCCCTGTAGGGTGTATATGAAGGAAATGACATGATACCTTCATTCTCGGCAATTTGATGAATTGAATACACCGGAAGTGCGGTCTGATGCATCGAAGCGGATATGAGCGGAGACCGATATGTCACTTTGCCACATACGATCAGTGGCCTCGGTCTCGCTACCTATGGTAACGGTACTGCCAATTAGATACCAAGGTCCTAATCTAACTTGGTGATTGATTGATTGATTAACTGATAGATTAAGCGAGTCATGTCCACCGGCGCAATCAGCTTACGACCGCTAGTACTCCATAGGAATTCGTCTACCAAAAAGGAGATAGGCTACATTTTCTCCACGACGCACGCAGTATCGTCGAATGACATCCAATCCAAGTTTTCGTTGTCGGGATACCCGCAGAGAACGCCGGTGGTGGTGTCCACCGAGGTGGCTTGACCGCTTAGGTGGACGATGGACAGTGCATGGTCTATAGTCCTGGGCCTAGTGGACGGATTATCTCGATCAGCATCGTTGACAAGCGTTACGAACGGACCCCATGTACATGAGATTTGACACGAATCTGATACAATTCCAGCCATATTGAATAATATATTGAGCAATGATCACGACAAAACAATGAAAGAATGGTTGGGGTGAAAAGAAGAAAGTGATTGTTGAGTGCTGACAATGTGGAGGTTGGAGTACGTTTCAAGTTTATATGATGCATGGATTTGAATGTCTGGAGAAAGGTACGCGTCGTCTTGAAGGACGGTCCACCAATCAGAGAACATATCCGAGCGGGCTAAAATTTGCAGAACTTCCAGACCAAGGCAGCCTCAGGCTTCACCATCCAATCCCAGATCCCATGGATCGGCGAATTAAGGGCCTACGCGGCCGATCAGTGCTTTCGAAGACGGAGAGTCTTGGCACTGTTTCCATTCTCCATCGGATTGTGTTCTAGTCATTCTTTGCCCCGCTACTCTGTCACGAAATCAGGAGACTTCCACTTCTCTGTATAGTCCAATCCACGATGAGGACCAGCCATCTTAAGATGATATTCATGCGCTACTTACGGAACTTGGCGGTCAATGTCAGGAACCCAACCAGGGAACAGCCACACTGGCCCCCTGACAGTCGTTAACTTTCAGTGGACGTCATCCACTGACGTCTTTGGTTCGTTGCGCTGCCGACAAAGCCTCTCCAGTTCTATGGATTCGACCTTTAACTGCCGCAACTGATTTGCCCCAACGTGGGCGGAAGTCCCACCCAAGGGAACAGAGGAAAGCATCTGAGAGGATGGAAAGATAAAACAGAAATTCGAAAAAGGTAAAAATAAAGGAGGACGGTGTGTTGCCAAGATTCAGGAGAACGGAAATATTTTGGTTTTTTGATTACGACCACCAGGATCCATATCGAAGGGACACTTCGCGTACACAGGTACGAATGGGTTGCCACTGGTCGTCATTTCCAAAGCCCTGGGTTTCAAGATTTTTTTTAATTACTTAGTATGGGGTGTATTTCCTACATCCCGGCGCTAGTGAATTAACAATTATCTCCTCTTGAGAGCATCTATGAGACTTTAATTATCAATATATTCCCCAATCTCCTTTTCATTTCTTTTAACATCTATTCAAACTTCTCGGTTTCTTTCCTTTACTTAAACTAGAACACCCACGTTCTCCTTGTGCTCCAATTCCCCCCTGGTGTCTTGGGAAACGTCTTTCATATCTCCTTACTAGACCTTCATTCTAGAGTGAGCATAGACGACACCATTGTCTGTTGGATACATTCTCTTATCATACATTATATATATATATATATATATATTCGCACGTGCATCAATTTCGAATCAGCCGCTATGTCTTTGACCTACTCCGATAACCTGGCTCCCCAGCCCATGACCGATATCTTCACCGACGACACATGCATTGATAGGCGCAAGTGCCACCGCACGGTGCCCATGAAGGTGTTGGCACTTGGTGTCGGAAGAACGGGAACAGCATCTCTGCGGATTGCACTGGAGCGCCTTGGATACTTGAAATGCTACCACATGATGTCCGCCAGTGTTGAGAACCCTCCCGACTGCCTGATGTGGCACGATGCTCTCGCTGCTAAGTATGATGGCGTGGGTGAGTTTGGAAGGAAAGAATGGGACCAGTTGCTGGGAGAGTGCCAGGTGAGCCTCGAGTTGTCAATCCAAATATTAGAAGTGCGACTAATTGTGTATATAGGCTGTCTGTGACTGGCCCGCCTGTGCTTTTGCTAAGGAGCTGATTGAAGCCTACCCCAACGCTAAAGTTATTCTGACCACCCGTGATGTAGACTCATGGCACGCGTAAGTCTATGTGTTTTGATCTCGAGAAACAACCATTGCTAACATACCCTACAGATCCGTCATGAAGACCGTTTGGTGGCGTGTGACCGACCCTGAGCACAGCTTTGTCTCGAACTTTAGCTGGGCTGCGAGCATGTACTACCCAATGCTGAACAAGTTTTTCCAGACCTTTTTCCGTGGCGACTTCCCCAACAAGGGCAAGCAGGTGTACTTGGACCATGTGGAGGAAGTTCGCAGTCTGGTTCCACCTGAGCGTCTGTTGGAGTATAAGATCAGCGATGGCTGGGGTCCACTGTGCGAATTCCTGGGCGAAGAAGTTCCCGACACCGCATTCCCCCGTGGAAATGACATGGCCGACTTCTTCAAGCGTTGCCGCACTCGCAACAGGCACCAAATGCTGAACGCTGCTCTGCAAGCTGTCACCATGGGTGGAGCGCTCCTAGCGACAGGATTGGCCGCAACTATGGCTTTCAAGCGGTTCGCCCGGTGAAAATGTGGCCGGGTACTTTTCTTTCTTTTCTCATTGGGAGTTTGGCAGGATGCGCTGGGCGCAACTCTTGGCATTTCTTTTCTTGTTCCAAAAATACGCTGTATGTACGTTCTTCTTGGCTAGCGTCTATGTCTTCTATAGCTATACATAATATCCAACCAAACGATTTCATTAACCACCGTGTCGACTCGCTAATTGATGATTAGCGAAGGGAGAGAATCTCTTGGCGATTGGTCCTCAGGGATAACTTGCAGGAAGGATCCCAAGACCCCTTCGAATTACTGTTGCCTGGCGCATATGGGGCCCTCCTTTCTCACCTTGGCAAACTCAGCGATATGCACCTGTGCACGGGAAGCCATGCAACACAAAACTCACAACTCTCGAGATCGGATGGCAGAACCGTCTTGGCATGTTGGGAAGGCTGGAGCGCCCTACAAGGCAAGACAATTGCCTGCGGGCTTTTTGAATGCAGGCTCTTATTTCGTCTAATGGCCAAGAGCCGATGGCTTTGGAGCCGTTTGCTTGGCTGTGGTAATGTGGATGCGGTAGCGGATGGATCAACACTATGGGCAGAGATACCATACGGGGGTTCATTGGTCGTATTTTCGTACCGGTCTCCTATTTGATTGCCGGCTTTGCAAGTGGCTTGACTGTATGTGGTAGTGGAATATCATTGATTATGCTGCCATACATAATAACAGGGGAGGGGGCGGTTAATTGTCCAGTTGTTGCCCTGGCCATCGTCTATGAGTGTTAGGGCACGTGGGGAGCTATATATAAGTAGATGTTCAAACACCAAATCACTACTCGTACAACCGCCCCTGTTACAGGGTGCAGCATATGAAGTATCCAGCGTACTTTCAGATGTAAGGTTGCGAAGCAGATAGGAGACAGGTCACAATCTTGGATCGGCAGAATATGCCGTACGTATAATTCTCCTGAGATTCTTCTGGCTAACATGGGATAATAATAGTTGTACTGTAGCGTTGCCCTTCCCCTTCAAGTTCACCCCCTCCCCTGTATCCCGTTTATGCGTATGAAGGGAGAACAACTCCGTACCAAGCCATCTGCCACCGAAGCGAAGCCACAGAGTGGACCACCAGTTCATTCCCCACCCTCCAATCATGGCCATGACGTGGCAACGGAGGTCGGCGCATAACCTACTGTGGTTTAATAGCCACAGGTGATGGTTTCATTATGTACGGTACAGGGCGGCCACGGCAATACTCATGGTCGCACTAGCTAATTTCAACCTAACCTCCGCGTTAACACAACACTGTTTCGCTGTGGGGGGATTTTCTATACATACATGTTCTTGACAGGAGAGCTTCAATACCCGGCGGTATTTCCACGGTAATTGTCGACCCCAACCAACCTTGAAACAAACGGATGAGGCTAAGTCTGTTGTTCTAATACTAATTCAATGGACTACGATTTAACCTTACGTATTCTTCTACGTATTCTTTTAGGCGTGAAGTCCGGCTAACGTTGTATTCTTCGATTTGCTTTTCTTTACTTTATTTTATTCGGTGGCTAAAGCGAAATTAGACAGACTAAGGGAAACTATCTCTTTGCGTGCGTGAGCAGAGGCTGCGTGGATGACGTGGGCTGGTTTGATGGATGCATGGTTTGCGAGATAGAGTGTGAGAATTATCCAAATCAATGTTATTGTATGAGACTAGTCGTGTGTATGACTACTGGTATTTGGCTCACGGCCTCCATAATTTCCAACTTATGGGGGTTTGCAATCCACTGCGAAAGAGACCGCTTGTTCTCGTCCAAGACGACCTCTACCCTCGTGTGGAATATCAAAATGACACAGCGGATGTCAACCACCACCAAAAATGGCCAACACTTAGGCAGTAGGTAACACACTCGGTAGTGGAAGACTAATATGCATATATTACCTATCTAACAGCAATGATAGCGACAGGCCAGCGTTCTTGTGTTCGAATTGGTCCGCGACCGCTCACCAATCAGGGCAGTTAATTAGAGGGTTCACTTCAGTTCAAGATGCTATGTGTCGCATGAACCCAGACCTTAAGATCCACATGAACAGAGTGGATTCCCATTGGAAACACTCGTGTCGTCCCCAGCTCGGACATCCAGTCTCATTCCCTTTTTTTAGTTCCTATTCATGCTGATCCCTCCTGTACATCCCCATATTCTTTTACTCCTCCAACGCGACTTCTTGGGGTGTTGCACTCTTTGTCGATTTCAACCAATTTCTTCTTCCTGGTTGGATCTCAATTTCCTGACATTCTCCCTGCTCACCTCATCCTACTTCTTTCTCAGGAACCGGGGATGAAGCGGTAATACGAAAGACTGATGCTGGGCATCACTGATATCATGACGGAAGGATCTGCGTCATTCTCTTCCCTCCACATTATGACTCGTCTGCTGGTCTTGTTACTCTGCTGCTTGCCGGCAATTGTCGCAGAGGTTGACTCAGTATTCAAATCTGTGAGCCTATACTCAGGCATTGTTTGCATATAAGATGTCTTAAGGTTCTTAAGGTTTCGCTAATTGTTCACGTCGCAATCCAGAGGCCCGATCTATACCCCCCAGTTCTAACGATAGAGCACAGCGTCCCCGACAAACTCACGCCAGGATATATTTTCGTCGGTCCATATGAAGCAGACAATTCAGGCCCTTATATTTACGATAATGAAGGCGTACGTCCTTTCTTCGTCGTGGTCTAATACATCTTGCTGACTCCGCCACAGAACTTAGTATGGAGTGGTTGGGGAAGCTCCGGCCCCGGGAACGCTCATGGCATGCATGTCTGCAAATACCAAGGGAAAGACCATCTCTGTTTCTTCCAGGGCGTTCAGCAAAACGGATATTGCAGAGGCCATGGGGTGATCATGAATAATCAGTATCGTACCGTTAAGACGGTTGTGCCCGGTGGTGGAATGGCCTCGAGTGACATGCACGAATTCATGCCCATCAATGACGGAAAGACTGCGCTATTGACTGTGTACCAGCAGCGACAGTTTGATATGAGCTTATGGAATGTCAAGGCTGGCATGGGTTGGTTAATGGAGAGTATCTTCCAGGAGGTCGACGTGGAAACGAACGAGGTACTGTTTGAGTGGAAGTCCCTTGATCATGTCGATCCCACAGCCAGCTATACCTATCCTGGCCACACGGACACTTCGGGCACAGGGCTGGACCCGCGCTCCCCATGGGATTATTTTCACATCAACTCTATCGATAAAAACAAAGACGGTGACTATCTAATCTCGTCGCGCCACACTTGCGCAATCTACAAGATCTCTGGCCAGAACGGGACGGTGTTGTGGCAGTTGCATGGAGCGAATCCGTCCTTTACAAACATCAACTTTAGCTTCTCCCAGCAACACGATGCACGATTTTTGAGTGAAAACGGCACTCACACCCTAATATCGCTGTATAACAACGGCTACAATGGCTTCAATAAAACCCACCAATATTCGTCCGGTATGATCATCTCGATCGATCATAGAGCTCTGACAGCCACTCAATTGCGCGAATATGCTCCTCTAAACAAGGATATGATCAGTTCAAGCCAGGGCAATACACAGGTGCTGCCAAACCGGAACGTGTTCATCGGATGGGGAAACAATGCCTACTTATCCGAACACGACGAGAAAGGCAACCTACTACTCTGGGGATACATAGACAAGGATCGAATTATGAACTACCGAGCCCAGAAGTTCAAGTGGGAAGGTAAACCAACGGACGTCCCAGCCCTCTGGACATACTCCCGATCGGCCAAGCCTTTTTCAGCGCTGAGCTTGTATGTGAGTTGGAATGGAGCGACTCAAGTGCGGTACTGGCGATTCTACGGCTCCATGAACATGACAGGTCCATATGCATTATTGAACCAGGTGACGAAGAAAGGGTTCGAAACCAGCTATACTTTCCCGCACTACTACCCGTGGACGTATGCTGAAGCGGTAGACCTTGAGGGCAAGGTACTGGGCAAGTCACGGCACAAATTCACGTTTACACCCTCGGTAGAACTGCAGCCATACTGCGCGAATGACATGTGTGGAGATGCTCAAGTCTATGGACTCCCTGGCGACGTGGAACCAGTCGCAATTATCCCTCCGGTTGGCCTTAACACCGTGCCATGGGTAGATCCAGAACACCCGGAAGCACACTACGACTGGGGGGAAACCGTAGAGCCCAAGTCTCAGTCTCCAGCCTTAGATGAAGCAACGGGGACATTGAAGGCTGCATATGGTGAGCTTCCCTTACTCAAATACAGCAACTCGGTCAATATCGAAGCTAACCACGGACGTGTTTTTAGATCGCGGATGGTTAGTCCCTTTGTTGGCGGTTGGAATTGCGGTTATTGGGCTGTATGTGGGCCTTCGGAAATGTCGAGGACACTCAGCTCCTGCTCACTCGAGGAAAGAGCGGACATCGTCAGTGTCAACCGACGACGCGATTGAAGAACGAAAGCAGCCCCGACGGGGGAGCGACTTGTCGTGGTGGCATTGGCGACGATGGACCGGGGAAGCCGACGGGTCTCATTACTTCCCGTTGGCGGAGCCGAGGGATCCTCGACAGAACGGCGATATATTATAGCATGACGTCGCATTCTCATGATATCACATATTCTTTTTTTTGTTCTATAGCTTTTCTACCATGAATATAGTACCTCTCAATATTGGCCAGGTAAATGATGATCCAATCACTTCCGCTAGAAGTTTTATGCGCGCTGTCTTAGGTCGGTACTAGTTAGGTAGTGACTGGCATGGACAGGCGCTCGGATACCCGCTGCTCGGATAACCGTTCAATACACAGATATATTACCAGCCTGCGTCACAAGATGACAAAACACACGGCCGAACCGCATAGATTACACAAACTGACTCGTGGCCAAAGCATTGAAAGTGCCATAGGGAAATGTGGTCAGTCTTTGTTACGATTGATTGAGTATCAAACCTTGGAACCTGCAGAATGCTGAAAAAGGTTGTCTCTGTATATGTACGTCGTGGATGATGTAGGTGATGTCGTAGTAAGTAGCCACGCGATACGTATGCTTTTATACGTAGAAATAGAAAGTTGACACGACACCATTTTTGTTTTACTTTTACTTTAGCCCTGGAAACATTCTGCGTCTCATCGTCGAGAAAGCTAGTCGATAGTGGGAACCATGGATGAAGCGTCAATGAAACGAGTTGTAGATTAATTAAAGGTGGGAAGTTTGTTACGGGAAAGAATTTTGCAGGAATGAGGACAGGAAAAATCAATAAAATGAAAGAAAAAAATCCTATAAAAAGATTAAAATCACTCATCCACCTGCCAAGACGCCAGGCGACGGCGTGTGGAGACGAAGCGTCGCAATCTCTCCAGGTCTGCCGATCCAGAGAAAAGTTATTGAAGTGTATCCTCCCGTTGTATTGCCGTGGTATGGATGTATTCAATTCTCCTGATTTGACGGATAACCTGGTGAACTTCCCCGATCGTTTTCTAAACAAACGTTCAACTTCCTTTCCTTTTTTCCTTCCGGTGACTCTTTTGGCTGCTTCTTTTTTTTTTTTTTTTTTTCCAGTTCATTCCTTTACTATTTTTCATTTTATTATTTTTAACATTTTTATGAATTTTTTGACTTTCGGTTCGTCTCGTTTAGTTCCAAAAAAGTGTCGTGTCCATACGTTCCGTTTAGTCGGATGTTATCTCCATCCAAAAGTCCGGCCTGCATTATAACGTCCTCAGTCTATACCTTTTTTTGCCCCTCCCAATCTACGGTTTCCCATTCCTTGACGTAAAACTGGTCATCGAGATTGGCACCTTTTCACAGCCTCAATGCCTCCAAAGCTTGACTTGCAGAAAAGTAGTCGACTACGATCTATTTCGGCATCCAGTAACTCCCCAGTGCCCACTCCCGCACTGACGCCAACCGGCCAACCTCCATTGTCCGCGACATATCCCAAGAACAGGAATGCTCGCCACACCCGGACAACTTCTTGGACATCTGGCCACGATCAAGGCGAACCTTCTCCGCTAGATTATCCCTCACACCAGCGTCGCCGTCGGGAGTCCAACATCTCTCTCGCCGACGTCTCCGAGGGCTCTTCGGACCGATTCGGCGACGACACCGACTACGATAAGATGGCTCTGCGGAACACCTCCTTCGAACAGTTCGGTCATGCCCGCAACCGTTCCCAGAGTCAACAGACCTCCCTCATGCAACCGCAGCAGTTCGCCAGTGACCTCCCTCCGCGTTCAGGGCCAGTCACTTGGATGACACTGCCGCGGAAGACGCAGCTTGCATTGCTGGGGTTATGTCGTGTATTTGATTTCTTACAAATTGCCTCGTTGCAGGCATACATGTTCTATCAGCTCAAATCCTTTGATGGGGACCTTTCCGACGCAGATGTTTCCACGCAGGCCGGTATCCTCCAAGGTGCCTTCACAGCCGCTCAGTTCGCAACGGCAATTCCCTGGGGTCGAGTAGCTGATGCAGAGTGGGGTGGACGGAAATTTGTCCTCCTAGTCGGTCTTCTAGGGACGGCCGTGTCATGTTTAGGGGTCGCCTTTGCTACGTCGTTCGCGCAGGCCGTGTTCTGGCGTTCATTTGGCGGTGCCATTAATGGTACGGTTGGAATCATTCGGACTATGATTGCGGAGAACGTTAAGGAGAAGAAGTACCATTCTCGTGCATTTTTGATTCTTCCTATTGGGTTTAATATTGCCTCACTGTTTGGGCCTGGTTAGTCTGCCTTTCGTCCGGAGAATACGAGCTCCAACTAATAGACTTAGTTATGGGCGGTATGCTCTCCGATCCGGTGCGCAGCTATCCTGCATTGTTCGGTCCCAATTCTTCATTCGGCGGTGAGAACGGTGTGGAATGGCTTATGCGCTACCCTTATGCGTTGCCTATGTTGGCCAATGCTATTTTCCTCACCTTCGCGGCGTTCTGTGTCGGTATGGGCTTAGAAGAGGTAAGATCATTCAAATTGGGGTTAGTAGGCCTAGCTAACTCTTGATCAGACTTTGGACGCTTGCAAGGGTAAACCTGGCTTGGGTGTCTTCACCATGAGAATATTCGCCCGTGGTGTACGTGCGTTGGTTCCTTCTTCATCGCCTCTGTACCAGAGGCTGCCTTTCGCCGACTATGACGAGGAGGGTCCCCTGTTGAGCCAACACCGTCTTAACGAGAGCTACGAACTGGAAGAGAAGGCGGCCAAGCCCATGCGGCACAAGCGCTCGTTGCCTTTCCGCAGACTTTGGACGAAGAACGTGCTGTGCACGCTTCTGGCGCAGGCCTTTTTCGATTTCCAGATGGGGTAAGTTTAAGTCTTCATATCCCACCCAGGTGGTACATTCGCTAACAAGAACAGTGCATTTAACAACCTCTGGCTACTCTTCCTTTCTTCTCCTCGCTATGACTCAACCGACCCCGCCTCTCCCGCGCAAAGGCTCCCATTCATCTTCACTGGAGGACTGGGTATGCTGCCTCAAAGCGTTGGTTTTGCCACGGCGATTCTAGGTGTAATCGGCATGCTCCTCCAATTCACTGTGTACCCAGCAATCAATAGCCGCCTGGGAACAGCCAAGAGCTACCAGTACTTCCTAACTCTTTTCCCCCTAGCTTACGCGTTCGCACCTTATATTGCACTTGCGCCATCCAGCACGCCACCCCCGGGACAGGCCAATGGACCGTGGGTGTGGTTTTCTATTATCGTTGTCCTATTCCTCCAGGTCACAGCCCGTACATTTACGCTTCCCACCTCGATTATCTTGCTGAACAACTGCTCGCCGCATCCTTCGGTGCTGGGCACCATCCACGGAATCGGCCAGTCGGTGTCCTCCGCCTTCCGTACCATCGGACCTATTTTCTCCGGTGGTTGGTACGGGTACGGTCTAGAGATCGGCATGGTAGGATTTGCCTGGTGGTTAATTGCGCTGGTGTCCGTTTTTGGATGCGTTGCAGCTATCTTCGTTTACGAGGGATCTGGTCATGAGATTGTTCTTCCCGGAGAGGAAGACGATATCCGCCATTGATTTTCTCACATCTTTCCTTACCTTGTATATCTACCTCATCTTCTTCGGTTTCTGTCCCGTTATATATATTGATACTCTCCTTGATTCCGCTTACTGTACATATGGAGACACATGCATAGTCGGTGTCCGGTTGCTCCTTTTGTTGTTTTACTGCCCCGCCGGCCATGTTTATAGCGGTGCTTTCATTGCTCGGATACCTTTTTGTTTTCCATCCTTGTGACATATGTTCGCTTGCTTCTCTTATGCATGATGACAAAAAGAAAAAAATGCTGCAGTGGTTAAATAGAGATCGTGATACATAATATATAGAATTTCTCATGATGACAAGTGCGTTCAGGATATCATTAGCATAAGCATGTAGATCGGGAACCCAGAAAGACGAAGGTAGAGTCGTCGTAAATCAGAAAACACCGACTACCTCTTCAGCGCCGCAAACCGTCTCGTCAACTCATCCAACTCCGGTATGCCCCCTTTGCTCGTCTTTAACGGACTCCTCGGCTCAACCTCCGCCTCCCCATTCCCATCCCCATTCGCACCAGGGACCTTCACCCGCGGATTCGGATTATCAGACCTAGGACCAGGTGGCGCAACACTAATGGGGCTCTTCCCAGCCTGTAGCCCCTTGGGCGGCGTCGCACGGTTCAACTCCGCCGTGTCCGACATCCTCCGTTCCACCTCCGACGGCCTCTTCTCCTTCCTCGGCGTCACCGGCAAATCCCCACCTCCATTATTATCAACCTCATAATCATCATCCACAACGTCCTTCGGCGCCTCCCCCAACGCCTCCTCCCCACTCCGCTCCACCGCCCAAGTAATCCCATAAGCCCTAGCAATCTCCCTCAAATAACTCTCCACCAACTCCTGCGACGGCGGCCTCACCCTTAACCCCTTCACTAACCGCTCCGGAACCCTCAACCCATCACTCTCCGGAAACTTATCATCCTGCGCAAGCGCCATAAAATCCTTCCCATACCGTTCAGCCAGCATCCCCCGTAGAATCGTCAACTCGCGCACCTCCGACGGAAACCTTAAATAGGCATAGAAAACCGCCGCAGCCGCCTCATCAATTGCAGAATCAATATACGCCCGTTCCTCACCCTCCTCCCGAATCTTCCCCTC